>LPNX010235607.1:479603-499311 GCA_001517045.1 Pseudotsuga menziesii | reverse complement strand
AATGTCTTCATGTCTCAGCCAGAAGGCTTTGTTGTGAAAGGAAAAGAACAAAAGGTATGCAAGCTTGTCAAATCCTTGTATGGCTTAAAACAAGCGCCTCGCACATGGTATGAAAAATTAACCAAGCATCTTTTGAAGTTAAAATTCGAACATTTTGATCTTGATGATGCAACACTGTTTATAAAGAAAGTTGGAAGATCTGTTGTGTATCTTGTGGTTTACGTAGATGATCTTTTGATGACAGGGAATAATGAGAGCTATATAGCATCCATAAAGAAAGATTTGAAAAAGATATTTGAAATGATAGATATGGGACATCTCCGCTATTACTTAGGAATTGAAGTCACTCAACATCCTAAGTACATATTCCTATCTCAGAAAAAATATGCTGGAGAACTACTAGACAAATTTTGCATGATAGAATGCAACCCTATCTCTACTCCAATGGAACAGAAAATGAAGCTCACATCAAGCGAAGGAAAATAATTTGAAGATGCGACCAAGTATCGACAACTTATAGGAAGACTTATCTACCTTACAACAACTAGACCGGATATTTCTTATGTTGTTGGCATACTTTCAAGGTTCATGCATAAACCTTGTGAAGGACACTGGTTAGCTGCAAAAAGAGTTCTAAGATACTTGAAGGGGACTCAAGACGTTGGACTCAAGTACTCTAAAGTGGATGACTTCAAACTTATTGGGTACTCAGACTTAGATTTTGATGGCAATAAGGAGACAGGAGTATCAACTTTTGGATACACTATGAGTCTTGGATCAACAGCTATCTCATGGAGATCACGCAAACAGTCAGTTCCGGCAGATTCAACAACAGAAGCAGAATATGTGGCTGCAGCTAAAGCAACGAAAGAAATAGTATGGCTCACGAAGATACTTGAATATTTGCAAGAAAAAAAAGAGAACTCCACTCCATTATTGATCGACAATACTTCTGCAATCAAGCTGGCTAAGAATCCCAGATTCCATGATCGAACCAAACACATCAGCACAAAGTATCATTTGATTCGACATCATGTAGAGGCCAAGACAGTCCATCTTCGACATTGTTCCACAAATGATCAAGTTGCAGACATCTTCACCAAAGCGCTTGGACGAGAAAAGTTTGAAAGATTCAGAAACATGCTCGGACTTACTAACACCCCTTCGGATTAAGGGGAGGATTGTTGGAATATAATTCGTCAGGATTATACGTTATTGTAAATATTAGGAATATGAAGAGACTCTCGGATGTGTGATCCCAAGAGTCACTGTAAATGTATAAATAAAGGCATTCTATGGAGAAATAATAACAATTCGGGAGTTATTTCACCTGACACATATATACATGGATAACTTATAATTTGGAGTGAAGTGGTAGTAGATCCATAAATAACATATATTATGTTCCTACATATTTAAACATAATATATTCAGTCCTTTTAAGAAGGATCATTCTTCAAAGATGCACAATCATTATGATCCCAAAGATAACATATGTCCTATTAGGTGTCTAATTTGAAAATTGCAAGCATTGAAAATTTGTGGGATTGTTGATAACACCAAGTGCTTTGTAAATATTTATTGTGGTGTTTGGTTATAAGAATCGTCACATATTATGTGATTTGATGTGCAAACCATTAAAAAAATTATAGTAATTGATACATATATCTTAGGGGAGCAGTTCAAAACTAATGGAATTTTTTTTTGTTTGGCAAATTTCTTTTATAAAGTTCAGGCCAAGTAACATTTAAAGCATTTTTTCAAATTAAAATCCATAGCATCGTTGTTTTTGGAGTCGTTTTCTAACTCACTTGTAGATTAACTATCATATTCAACATCTCTCAAGTTTTGTTTTGTTTGAAATTTCCAATCTAAGTGTTTATGGGTAATAGATGGACTATTATAGTCATCATCATTCAAAGTGTTGTTTTGCATGGAATTTTCAGACTAACTACATAACATTTTGGGAAATAGATGAACTATCATTCAACATAATTGAAAGTATTTGTTTTGTATGAAGTTTACAATATGAGTGCGTAACAATATTGAAACTAGTCAGTGGTTTTCTCCTTGAATAATTTAAGATTGTATTGGTCAAATTTCGTGTGGCATCTTTGCTTGCTGAACTATCTTGATGGAATATTTCAAAAATTAGTTTAACTGGCATCCTATACATGTATTCAGAAGTTGTGGAAGTTTGTATTTCATTACATGAAGTAATTATTTATTTGGATTATTTATTTATTTATATATGAATGTTCCAATATGCTAAAGTTACATTTGTTGATACTTGATAGCTACCACCCCAAGCACAAGGATTATCTTGAGTGCTTGTGAGGAGTATGCTATATGTTTAAGTCAAATTTATAACCATTAATGAGTTTGTTGCAAAATGCACTCCATATTTTCTTATTATCCATTACCCCATAGTCATATGTCACACCCCCCTATTTTATAAAAAACAATGAAATGACAAACATGAAATGAGCAGCCTTGGTTGTTTCATGGTAATCACACTAACAAAAAATCTAGGGATATAAAGAAGGATGGACAGGGACCAACTGTATGCCCACATGCATTTTATTTGGAATCAACTATCATGTATGCCTTGCCATTTGTCCTTCCTTTATGAGATTACTATTAATCCAAATTTTGGAAAAATGTCTTGTGAAAAATGATTTGTTTAAACAATGAATAGTTTGATCTTCTAAGATATTTAGAGAAAATTTTATGGTAAAATTACCTAATTTGGTCTTTTGTGTCCAAAACCTCAAATGCCATTATTATGACTAGAGAGACAATAAAGATTCTTTGAGCATAGTATTGCAATTCTTGTGATTTGCATTTTTGTAAGTCTTGATCCATTGTAAAATCCCATGGTGGCTAAAGCCACACTTTTCTTTGTGATCTGTATTGTAAACATTACTGTGCAAATTTGTACGTATAATGAGATTTCGAAAGAAAATAACTCTTACTATATTGGTCATATTTTAGTCTTCATGAATGTGGATTTTGGATTTTTTTAATAATACCTTCACCTGTCTTGTATGACATTTATTCAAGAATTTTGTGAGGCATATGGTTGGAGTAGTTGTCATGAAACTCCATCAATGCATTATGTCCATGAACTAATGCTGTATTTGATAGAAAAGTAGTTTCTTTGTATAACATGTCATTCACAAACATAGGACTAGAGTATTACTATAATAAAAGGCATGCAAGACCCTATGCTAAAGCACATTCAAATGCTAGAAATACCTACCATGATAGGTTGGATGGTGCATTTAGGACATCATTTGAAGTCCCGTGTTCAATATTTTACAATAGTTCTCCCCCAAAGTATGTTCTCCCTCTATTTGTATGTCTCTGATATCTCTGTTAACAGCAGTGATATATCAAGGGTTTAGATGTTGGATATTTCACCTTGCTAGGCTTTAGGAGATTTTGATTGGTCGCTTGAAGTGAACTTGCCAAGAGTCAACAATGTAATACTTGGGTATACTTTATTAAATCATGTATTGTAATGTTAGTGCATGCAACATAATCTGTGGAACGATGGAATTAATTTGTGTAATGTTGGTAGAATAAACAATATGTTTTTCTCATACATAATGTTTGAAATAGCTATAATTGCAATGGGTATGTGTACAACCATTCTTTCAGATGAATCTTTCTTGGTTATACCAGTAACAAGTATTAAGCCATAAAGTAGTTCTCTAGAGTTTATCAAATGTTTAATTATGTCATTTGCTATAATTTCTTCAGTAGATGCAATATAATATGTGCAAGGTTGGAATTGCTCTTGGCAATGTTGGAAGAATAATTAGTGTGCTTTGTCACAAAAGATGTTTGAAAAAACTTTCCTTTTTAGTAGAATGCAACTTGTAAGTGATGCCAAATAACATTCATTGCAAAGTAACTGAATTATAATTCAAATTTGTTTAAAGTCATGATTTCGAAACAATACAAACTAGATTATTTATGTTGTTGCGGTTTATCATGTTTTCATTTATAGTTGTTTTTTGTTTTATTTTCCAATAACTGAATTGCATGCCAATTATTTGTGAAAGGTTTTGCTTTGGAAAATTTGTTGTGTTATCTAATTATTATTATTATTATTATTTTTTTATCAAGCAAACAAGTTCTTATATATATAAATATCAGGTCCTCTAAGAGAGAGCTTCCAATATGTTTATTGTTTTCATTCTAAACCAAATCGGGATTGCAGTTGTTGTCCATTTATACATATCTTTACATATGTATATGATGGGAATTTAAACATACTTAACAGATTCAAGACATAGCATTGATGTCCCTATATAGTATGTCCTTGTATTTACAATTAAATACTAAACAACTAAACTTAAGCAAACCAAGTATTATCCTTCCTAAGGTTCGATAGACCAAAGTTGGTCTCAGTGGACATTAATATCATCATCATCATCATCATCAATATAAAACATAGAACATAGAACATGCAGTTCTAACAAATCAATATCACATAGCAATACCACATGCTTTATGTTGTTGATCCATTCATAACTGTGGATTTTGTATGGAGTTATTTTTCCATTGGTTATTGGAATTTTAATGATAGATTTATTTTATTTGGATGGAGTCTTATAACTAATTTCAAGATCATTCTTAATATTTTTGGTGAATTTATCTGCTACATATTGTTCCCTGGTCTTTAACTTGATTGTCGTGTTGTTTAATTAGATAATGTTGGTTTTTACCATTGAAAATATTGATTTGCAGATTTTAATGGTAATTGTATTGAGTTGTTGTGCATTATCCTTCAACTATGTAATAGAATGGGTTAACTATAGTTGCTTACTCATAAATTTGTTTTTGTAGAATTTTTCATTTCTTAGTCAATTCTAATATATTTTCCATAAATTACTTGCCATATTTGGAATCGATAATTATTTGAATTTGAATGCCCCATTTTAATTTTTGTGGGCATTAGATTTTGCTTATATCCCATTTGACATTTTTCTCTAGATACTTTGTTAGTTCCAACTAAAAATAAATTATGTCCTTCATGTGGGTGAGTTGTATACGTATGAACCAAGGCCATGCCATGCATGTTTCAATTCTATATCGGAACAATTTAGCCTTAATTTTGTCTTAGGCCTAGTTATTTATGAAAGAACCAACACAATGGAGTTTTTTGTGTGGTTATGTATTCAGAAAGAACATGAACATGTTTTCTTCTTCAGATCTATTGATAAGATGGAAATATCCCCCTTCTTTCTCTCTGCATATACATATACACCAATAATTTAACTAAAAATTCCTTGATCAAAACTTGGTTATTTAGAAAAGGTAGCAATTTTTAATGATAATGCTCAAGTTTTCACTTTCAAAGCCTTTGAATCAATTTGATCTTTGTCAACCTTTGAATCGATTTGATCTTTGTCAGGCTTGGAAAAAGGGATGGGATCTATTTTTTAGAGATGCTTCTGGTCAGCATGAGGAAACAAACTAGAGAAAGCGGACCTATTGCTAACTGGGAATATATTCCGTGAAATACATTTCAGGACTTTCGCTTAACTCTGTCTTATTAGGTGGCGTTTTGTGTATGGGTGAAATAGGCCCAAAGAGGCATGCCACTTAGGGGAATCGGATCTGATGACAAGGATCAACACCTTTTGACAAATTAGATTAGAAGAATGAAAAATTGTTCAACACCTTTTGACAGATCAGATATGCGGAATATAAAATTGTCGATCACAATTTTGATACAAATAATATAAAATTGTTGTTCTCGATTTTACATAATTTTTGAAATCTAAAAGTGATACTTTATCTCACATTTTAGAAAAATGACTTTCCAAACAAGATTTTCTTTCCAATATATTGACAAAACAACTTAGTAGAAGTTGCTTATATTGGAATTTGTAATTCTATTGACTATTTTTATTTATCACAAATGCCCAAAATTCCCCTTTTCCTTAAATGTGCTCAATTTGGATTAAGCCCTGGTCACAAGAGTTGAATCTTGTTACAAACATTGTTGTGGTAGGCCTCTCAGGCTTATTCATAAATTGGGTCAAATACTTTCCTTCTCTTTGCAACGTGAGCCAAAGCTAGAGGTGGAGGCTTGCCAATGACAAATATATATTATGTTGAAGGAACTCGTAACCATTCATCCACACCAATCCTTTCATTCCATCTCTTCAAGGCACTGCCTACACACATCCCCATACCTTCTTAGCGCATCATAGACTATATTTTCACTTTTTAAACTTCATCATAGGCTGTCTTGAAACTGTATTTTCTTTGGGGTTTGATTTTAGTTTCTCCTTGTCAACCAATTCACTGTGAACAACAACTTCAACGTATTATTGCACCTTTTTAAGGCAATTTATAGTTTAAAATTAGTAACATTGGCCTTAAAAATCTTCAAACTATATTAACCACTTCCATCATTTATTATGACATCAAGCTATTTCCTCAAAAATCTTCAAACTATATTAACCACTTCCATCATTTATTATGACATCAGTTAGCTTTCCGTGTAGTATATAAATTAATCTAAATACTAATACTTCTCCTTTATAGTGCTCAAGTATCTTAAACTTCCACTTTTGAATTTAATTTAAAACCTTCTTCTTAAATATCTCTTCACTTAAATATTCTTCTCATCACTATTTGCATTTGCTCTTCCATGTATGCTTTTGATTTAACTCTTATTGTTTAAAATAACACACTCTTTTATTTGTTACTAATATATTAATATTATATTTATGGATGGTCACGACTTTATGCTCCGGACGTGACATGTGTTATCAATGTGTTGAATGATATTTCTTATGTCACCGGTAAGGGTTTCAACAACGGCCTTTGATATCTCTGCATTTCCTTCTTTAATGTAATGTTTAGTTTCTTGTAGTAACGACTCCGAAAAGTTTGTCACCTACGATTTTCTTCAAGGTTGGTTCCAATGCATAGCCAAGCGTTCTTATTAACCCCTAACTTGTCTCGTTGAGAGGGATGAACAAAACTCTTCGGTTAATCAAATACATTTAGGTATATTCTAGTTGAGAGGGATGATCAAAACTCTTGAGTGAATCAAATACATTTAGGTATATTCTCAAGAGATACAAAATAGAGGGAAATTTTAATAGATGGCATGAGGTTTCAAACTTGATGAGGATAACTACTCGAAATAAAGTTTGCCTTTTCTAGATGTTGAAATGTTTATGCCTCAATTCTAGAATTTTCTTTCAGCTTCTTTTTATGCTCTGCATTCAGGGAAAATAACTGATCATGAATAGGATACTGAACATCTTGAGCAGACAAATTATTATAGTACTTGAATTATACCTTGTGTTCATTCATATAAGCATGTAATTTGGATATATCCTCTCTGCAAAAAATATTCCATAGAGCATCTCCACATTCGACCTTTTTCTTTTCCATCTTTCCTGAAATATTTGGCACCTCATTATTTCGACTGTAGTTTTCTCTCAATTTCTCTCTTTCACGTGGTAGGAAAGTTGAGGCCTTGGCAATATGCATTATAACGTTGACAACGTCAACCATGTCACAGTGCAAATTAGTGACTGAATCCTCTCCTAGTTCCCAATAATCATAATTTATTTTATGGAAAAGAGCATTAATATCAACATCTTTGTCACCACGATTAAGTTTGTTTATGTAATTATAGTCTAAAAAAATACTTTTCTTATGGTTTCAAATAAACATAATTGTAGGCAAAATATGAATGTGCTTCCCTATCCTTGTTGCTTCTTTGAACTGGTGGGTCAAACTTCGATTGGTAATCATGCTTGATTATTTTATTAATAACATTTTCATGCTCCATTATTCTATCAAGAAATTTCCCAGCCGATTTTTTTATTCGATTCTTATAAATGGTTCCAAATATATTCTTTGAAATAATTATGGGGTTGTGGAGTGTCTGGTAGTCTTCCTCGGCACCCTCCCTTGTTAGTAATTGTCTTTTACTCAAATTGCTATCATTGTTGGAAGAACTTGCTTGTTCATGGGATGATTTGCTGTTGCTCATAACATACTTTGTGCATTCATAATTTTTATCGAATGAGTTGGTTGAGTTAGCTTAAGGCACTTCAAATTGGTTGTTGGTGGTTTCTTCTTTTAAGACAAGTTCAACCTTTGACATAGGTTCATCCTTTGAAAATTCCTTTTGATTGATATTTATCATGCTCTTTGTAGTGTCTCTTATTACTTTTATTAGATTAAGGACTTTACCTCTTGTTTTTCTCTTTTTTCCCCTCTTGTTTCATGTTCCCTTTCAGTTGCACGATCGAAGTTTGATTTTAATTGTATGATCGAATGTCGAAGCTATTCCATAGGAAATTCCAAAGATCTTATACCAATGCTACGTAGCAAAAGCTTAATATCTGAATATATCACATAAATGTGTGTAAATATATAAAATGGATTGAATATAAAATGAATGATGATATTACAATGAAAAAATGCCTCATATATATAAAGTTTGATTGTGACTTTCCACATAAAGTCACAACCCTATAGACACACTTCGATAATAATAATCTGCTAAAGGCTAATTAATATATCTATAACACTGTCTATGGAATATCTTATTGATTGTAATGTCACATATTGGATCCCTGGAATGTATTGGCTTGATGTGTAAATATTGTGTATATGTGATGTATAAATTCCTAGCGAGGAGCTCAAGGCCAAGGCCACGCTAGTGAATGATCGACTTATAAAGGCAAGTATTATGTATGTTGTAGACCATGTGGTAGTAAGCCATGGAAAAATGTAAAATCATGTAAATATGCATAATGCAAATAAAAAGTCTAAGGCTGGCTATGGAGGCAACAACAAAATGATGGGGATATGTGTTATCCACTAGGCAGAGGTGAGGGGGCATGGGAGAGTAAACCCTCTATTTCCAAGTTTCACTTAAGAACCCAAGTAGACATCCCTGCCACTCTTTAATTTTGTTGTAAGAAGGTAGCTGAGAAATCAGCTCATGAATTAATGAAGCATGGAAGGAGTGCATAAATTGGTATGTCAGGTTATGGGATTAGTTTACTTGGACCAAAACTCAATCTCCTCATGGAAATCCATTCACATTAATCCCGATTCCATAGTAGGGTTATAGGAAAGAGAGAGGGGAGCACGCATTGCATTCCCAACAACAAAGTTAGCAGAGATCGTAACCTATGAGAAGTCATGTTTTAGAGGGCTGAAATGCTAGAAATTTGTGTATCTTGTGAAATCCAGTAGGAAAACCATGTATGCCAATCCTTGAGGTGAACTCAGAGTGTTGAAATCCTAAATGTATGGGGGGAGCCTAGATTCGAAGCCTGTGATTGGAATTTCCTGGATGAACCTTAGCGTTTCCAGAAATTGTAGAGTAAGAGAAAATTGAAGTTAGGGAGAGATCGAAGGCTTGAATGGTTTAATAAACCAAGTGAAGAAGAGAATATCTAATGGTTAGAAACTTGGACCTTTCTATTCCCACTGTGAATTGCACTGTAGAAAAGGGGCACCTGAGGGCCTATGTCGCAGAGAAGGGGACCTTCCTCATGTTGGGTGTGGTAGGTATTGTGGTTTCCAAGGATGATTGAACCAATTAATATGCTTGTAACTCTATGCTTGAGATCATTGGCTTAACATTCACCTTCCTCATCTCTCTACATTCTCGATAAACCTAACAATGTGTTGGCCTTACATGAGTAATTTTGCCTATGGTTGTGAGTGTTCCTGTGTAGTTCCTTCCTAGTGGATGACATAGCCCATCTTGGGGGTGGTCTCTTAGCTAAAATAATATAGGATCGGTGGATAACTACGGTTGTGTTGAACATTGAGCTCGCATAGCCAGTTGCTTGGACGACTTCAACTAAAAGATAAGTATTATGTTGTTTATGAATGCCACACTTTCTATGTGATGGATGATTATTGATTCATGTTGAATTGAATGAAATGGAAGCTTGAATTATTCAATAGGAAGTTTGTTCATGGTATAGAAATGAGTTTATCTATGTGTATGAATTTATTGTTGTTATGATTGTGATGAATAGAATAGTTTATACAGGACTTGTTCTTGTAGATTAATTGTATTTTCCACTGTGAATGTTTAATTTGCACATGATCAAGTCCTTCAACCATAAGCTTATATCTATGCCTTAGTTGCATTCTTGAAGTGGCTAAGTATTAGGCCCTCAAATCGAAAGAACAATGCTGAGTTTTCATGGCTGAAATAGCAGGGTCAACGTCTAAGGTCAGGAGGAAAATTCGGTGAAGTGGTTAAATTGAATGTTATTTACCAATTTGCCGATGTGCTAACGCCAAAATGTCGATGTTGGGATAGGTAGGTTGTTTGTTGGAACAATTTTGCAATTCTGACTTCTGATTCCTAATGTCAGGAGGAAAATTCGGTGAAGTGGTTAAATGGAATGTTATTTACCAATTTGCCGATGTGCTAATGCCAAAATGTCGATGTTGGGATAGGTAGGTTGTTTGTTGGATCAATTTTGCAATTCTAACTTCTGATTCCCAATGTCAGGAACATTGGAGTTGGGAAGTCAAGATTGTTTGTTTGAAGACCCATTATGTATTCTAACATTCGACTTCTGATATCAGAAATATCAAAGTTGGAAATTTGGGTTAGTTTCGTTGGGAACCCGTTTCATGCTTTTGACATTCGACTTCTGATATCAAAAATATCGAAGTTGGCAATTTGGGTTACTTTCATTGGGAACCCATTTCATGCTTCTGAATTCTGACTCCTAATGTACGAAAGATAAAAGTCATATTTGGAAAGTGAGGGGTTGTTTGTTGAGATTTGTTTTAGGGTTCCGACTTTATACTCCCTATGTACTAAATATAGTAGTCAGATTCAGGAAGTTGGAGATGGTTCATTAAGAACCAATTGTGTTGCATTCCAATTTCCAATTCATGATGTCAGAATAGTCAGGAAGGCTTGGAAAACTCAGAATGGTGGAATTTGGTGGTCATGACTGTTTATAACCATTGGATTTGTTTATTAGGCCATGTTAATGACTGATTAACTAAGATTAATGATTAATTAGGCAATATATCCTATAGATGTCTACATTTATACATTATTTGGTATTAGTTGCGTAAAATTTGGAAGCTCAGTTTTGTGTAATGCTCCCTCCGATGATTGATTTGGTCAAGAGAGACATGATAAAATGGTATCAGAGCAAGAAAGCTTTCCAAAATGACATTGGAATGAGTTCCCTGTCATCCCAAAAGGGTCTTCGAGGTGACCAGGGATGTTACAAAGTGGTATCACAACAAATATTTCAACATTGGGGTTATTTGGTCCAAATCCATAATTACAAAAAGAGAATCAGAGATGCATATAAAAGTGCATATGACCTTAATTTGACAAAAATGTCAATAATGGTAGTTTCCAAAAATGCAAATGGGACAAAAGAAATAGGGCTTTAAGAACCTTGTAAATTAATCCATGAGACTAATTCTATTAAAGAATGGTAATTGTGTGTCATTTCATGTATTACTAATATGTCTAATACATATCTCTATGATGCGCCATATTTGCAGTTGATAGTCTTTGAACAACTGTAGCAGAGGGAAACCAACAAAAGGGAAAAGGTTTCCAAAAGTAAATGGTGACCATAAATGATGCCCATGATCCTTATGAGCATGATGAGGATGTACTTAGAGAAAACATGCAAGCGGGAAATGCTGAAACATAATCCAAAGGGAGGAGAGACCATATCACGCCCCAAAATTTAGATCAAACAATGAAAATTTTCAATGAGAGGTTGATCAAGGCTAAAAAAGAGTAGAACCAAATTAATGCCACCATCCTTCAAAGTCTCACTGATATTGAAAACAGAGATAATATTGGATCTAATCCAAGCAATGTTGGTCAAGAAAGAAGAGATACTAAGAGTCACTCTTGAAGTCACAATAGAAAGTGTACTCTAAGTCCAAGGAATGGTTCCTTGAGCAGGATGTGTATGGTATCTTCATCAATATATTCTTATAGTAGGTCATGTGATTCTCGTGATTCTTGAAGTATTCCAAAGCATACTTCTAGTGGGTTTAAAAAAAGAAGGAATTTTAAGAGAATTTTGCAAGGGGGATTTAGAAAGGAAAGACCCCACATTTGATGGAGAAAGTAAGATAGGCCAGGAAGCAGAAGCATGGATTCTTGGGATGAAGAAATATTTTGGATTCATGACTACTCAAAAAATGAATAGGCCGAAATTGTTATTTACAATCTCAATGGACGTTCCTCAGTGGGACTGCCTCATGCAAGTAAAAGGGATTAAGTAGAGAAGGGTCAGCTGGGATCTATTAAAAGCATATTACAATGAAAAATACATGTTTTATAGGTATTATGACAACAAGAGGAAAGAGTTTAATGAACTAAAATTTGGATAGAAGTTAATGGATGAGCATGCCCCTCAATTTTTGGAATTGTTGAGATATGTAGATTACAACAAGGATGAAGGAGTATAGATTCAAATATTCCTTGGAAGGCTTCCCCAAATTTACAGAGATAGGATTGAGTTTGTTAATCCACCCAATCTTGACGAAGCCATCAGAATGGAAATGCATTGCTATGAGCAGAGTAAAGGAAAATAAGAAGTTAACCTAGCATGGAAAGGAAATCCAAAGGGAATATTTGACCAAAGGAAACGTAGATTCAAACCCCCATTTGGAATTCAACCAAGGAATTTTCAACAAGGGTAACAAGCATGAAGAAGAAATGAGCTAGTGATAACAATAGAAAAATGAACACTTCATTGTTGAGGATGTGGAGGAAACCACATGCTTAGGGATTGTCTGCATCGAAGAGAGAACCCTTGAAATATGCATAACTTGGAAGAAGTAGTTACAATGAAGGATATGGAAAGATAAACTCCTCACATTTATGTAGCATTGGATAAAATTTAGGCATACCATCAATGAATAGTGGTGGAATTTGAAGGTAAGATTGCTAAGCAATCTATTTATGTTTTGATAGATCCATGATGTACTCATAGTTATGTTTCTCTAAAAGTGTCTAAAATTTGTCTCTTAGAAAAGTACATCATGATAAGTCTTGGCTAGTTCAACTAGCCACTGGCACAAAGAGAAGAGCAAGTGAAGTAGTGAGGGATTCCCCCATAGAGTTGAATTGGCTCCTCACAAAAATAAATTTAAATGTCGTACCGTTAGGGTCTTATTATGCTCTTATTGGTATTGATTGGTTGAAAAGGCAGAGGGTAAAGCTAGATTTCTATGAAAACATCCTTAAATCCATTGATGAAGAGGGAAGGCTGAGATTGGCTATAGGGATTTCCAAGCAAGTTTCTGAAGGAAAATCTCAACTTTGTAGTTAAGGAAGTTTTTCAAGATAGGTTTCTATCTATATACAACCCATGTATCAGATTCATTAGAGAGTAAAGGACCAAAGATATAAGATTACCAGTTGTTGCAAGAGTTTAAAGATGAGTTTTTATATGAGGTAGCAGGACTGCCACCGAAAAGGGACATCAATTTCAAAATAAATCTTATTCCAAGGGAAACTCCAGTTTCGAAAGCTCCTTATAGAATGAGCAAGCTAGAGGTGGTAGAGTTGAAAATACAGATACAAGAATTAATGGACAAAAAATATATTAGACCAAGTGTCTCTCCTTGGGGAGCACCGATGTTATTTGTCAATAAGAAAGATGGGAGTTTAATACTATGTATTGATTATAGTAAGATAAATAAAGTGACAGTAAAGAATAAGTACCCATTGCCCATAATTGATGATTTTTTTGATCAAATGAAAGGAGCCAGAGTGTTTTCAAAGATTGACTTGAGATCCAGTTATCATGAAGTGAGAACAAAAGAAGAAGACATTCACAAGACAACTTTATAGACAATTTATGGCCATTATGAGTTCACGATGGTGCCATTTGGTCTCACCAATGTACCCACCACATTCATGTGCCTCATGAACAACGTTTTCAACATGTATTTGGACAAGTTCATGCTAGTTTTCTTTGATGACATTATTGTTTACTTGAAGAGTGAAGAAGAGCATGGGGAACATTTAAGAATGGTATTGGAGGTTCTTAGAGAGCACAAATTGTACGTGAAGATAGAAAAAGTGTAACTTCTATCAAGGAAGGGTGCAATATTTGGGTCATATTATTTCAGAAGAAGGAATTGCAGTGGATCCAAAAAAGATTGAAGTGATAACGAATTGGTCTACTCTAAAGAATGTTGGAGATGTTAGATATTTTATGGGTATTGCAGGATACTACAGAAGATTCATTGAGGGATTTTCTAAGATCGCTCATCCATTTACATTGCTGCAAAGAAATAATGTCAAATTTTTATGGTGTAAAAAATGTAAATCAAGATTTCAACAAATGAAGAATTTGCTTACTAATGCTCTTGTTTTGAAGATTGCAGATCCAGATAAATATTTCGTGGTATGTATGGATGATTGCATTGAAGGGATAGGTGGAGTGTTGATGTAAGAAGGTTTTGTGATTTGCTATGAGTCAAGAAAATTAGAAGAGAACGAAATGAACTATGTGACTCACGATTTGGAACTAGCCGCCATAGTTCACGCTCTCAAGATGTGTAAACATTATTTACTAGGAAGAATATTTGGGCTTAGAACAGATCGCATGAGCTTAAAGTATTTGTTTGATCAACCAAACTTAAATGCAAGGAAAGTTAGATGGATTTAATTTTCTCCAGAGTTTGATTTTTAAGTAAAACATGTGAAAGGAAAAGAGAATAAGGTTGTAGATGTTGTTGTACAGGAATAAACACCTTATAACTGAAGGTTTGGGGTTACCAACATACTCATAAAACTTGTAGGCAATTGAATCTAGAGTACATAAAAGGAAATAAGAGGATAGAATAGACTCACCTGATACAAGACTGTTGATCCTAGCTTTGTCTTCTTCCGCTCTGCTTCTCCTCCAAAGCCTTCAGGGATGCTTCTCCTTCACCTGTCAAGAGCAAATCCTCCAAGTGCAAGATGATACATGTATATAAAACAGGTTAGAAAAATCATATACAGAGTGCTTAATCATAAATATTCATCAAACCATGATACATGAAAGGCATTCAAAACACATATGGAAGAAGGATTCTCTTTATTAACAATAGTGAATGAGTTCAGATTACAACCCAACGCCTGAGACAAGGACTCCTCTGCAACCAAAGGATTCTGAGTTCCACTACTCCAAAGACTTCTGAATAGACACCACCAACATAACTTTGCTCTCCAAGTATTATTGATTAATACCCTCCCCAAGGCCTTTATTTATACTTAGTGAAATAAGGCAGTTTCGAGGGTTGAGACAGTTAAGATGGTTATAGTTAAGGGCTTAACAAATCTCAAATAATCACGATTTATTATTTTTAATGTCAAAGGAAGGTGTACGCGGGTATTAATACTGGCAACCCGCGTATGACACGCAAGTTTCTCTAAAGGGAGCCCGCGTACAGATCTATACGCGAGATGCAATTACAGATACTCGCGTAAAACACGCGACATGCTTTAATAAAAGGCGTGTATGTACGTGAGTTGCATATAGGAAAAGGTGCGTACAGCACTTGACCTATTCAAAGGTAAAAATAACCAGTTGGATGGATGATAAATGTAGTTCATAACATGCCCATCTATAGTGTTTTAGGCAACCTTCAATCCAGAAATGTCCTTTTGTGTGCCAACATAGGGAATGTCGGCACTCGGATGGAGAAGTGCCATTTAGATAGATAACAAATTCCCCCTAATGTGTGAGGTCAGAGGGAAGCGATGGCCGAAATACATTATAATCTTTGTCTTTGGAGAACCCAGAAATCCAATGGAGCAGAGGAAGTACCTGAAACAAATACATAATAGTGTCATATACAAAGTCATATATGAGGATGCTATGTTCAATATACTGAAACACTAGCTCCTTTACAATATTTGAGTACATCATATGATACGGGTACAAAACCACATATATTACAAAGGTGGATCGAAGCCACAATATACAATAATGATGAGTCTTCAAATATCTGGAAGCTATGTACATAAATGGAACATAATCTTGCTCAACTTAGTTCATAGGTGAGGAACTAAGGTCTTCATAAACAATCCCAAAGAACCAGTACAATCCAAGCCATGTGAATAAATGTAGGCTGAAGTCGAACATGGAAAGGATTCAACAGTTTGTCAATCAATAGGTGATAATCGACAACTGAAGCAAAGGAATTCACCAATGATGAAAGTGAATCCTGAGGTACGATCATCAAAACTCTAGGTCTTCGTCATCAGGAAGTACTGAAACTAAACCATGCTGTGATAAGGAAGGCAATAGATCCTCCAATGGATCACAAGAGTGACTAGGAACTGGGTAAAAGAAGGGAGACACAATAGATAACAGATATGACAATGATGGGATCCAGATACGGATCAAACATTGAATTAAATCCTTGAACAGTGAGCACGACACAGAGATGACCCAAGGAAGATTTTTAACTCATAGATAGAACAACTAGACTTATATGGCATGTAGGAGACATGATCAGATTCCCCAGGTATAACAGACAAGAGGAGGAGTAGGAAACTCAAAGTAATAGCTGAACGGAAAGTAAACACTGAGACATGGTTATCGGAAAAGACAGAGAGTGCTATGTTCAAGGATGACATGTTGCCACTACTGAAAACAAGATAAAACTTCTTCCTTTCCTTCCCTGTTAAATTTTAACGAGTCCAGGAAAGTCAACTCGGATCCCTCTTCATTTTTTAACAAGCTTGAAGAGAAGGGAAAATAATGCTTGATAGTGTCACTGATTCGTGGATTTAATGAGCCCGAACTAGTACATGCTTAGTTGGTGTTTTCACATTTAGAGAGTCTGAAAACTTCAAAGAAGACTCCAGGGGGGTCCTTTTTCATCCAATTTAGTCTCCCGAGGCTGAAAAAGTATAAAACATACCACAGAAGAATTCTCTTAACTTCCGTAGAAGAAAAGGTGAACCTTTTTTGCACTTAGTCAGGGAGGTTCAAAAAAGGTTAAATTACCACCTACCCAACACTCCTTGCAAAACAACATAAAATAGCTTGAGTTTTACGAGTGTCAAGGAAAGCAAGATCACTCGGAAAGATCCATTTGATTACGATAAATGGGGCTTACAACAATAAACTCGTTGCTTTGTTCTTAAGTGTTTAACGAGCATGACAAAGACACAAAGTACACTCAGAATCTTTTTCATGTTTAGGTCCAGAGCACGAAAAAGAGAAAACTAAGCTCATACCGGGCGTTCCTTTTCTGTAAATTTAGTCCCTTAGGTCCGGAAAAGTGATAAACCTATGCCAGAGAATAATGCTCTCAATTCAAAAATAGAAAAGAGAGGGATCCTTTCTCGTATTATTCCGCATGGTCCGAGAAAGAGATAACCAATGCGGATGCCCGTTCAAATATTCTTAACGAGCTTAAACGAACAAGTTAACTTGGAAGTCAAGTCTGTTTTGAAGGAGTCAGACCTGGGCCTAAAGAAACTCCATAAAGGTGGGGAGTCCTATAAAGGGATAGCTTGTAAAAAGAGATTCCAAAGAAGCTCTATTTGGCGTGAAAAATAGCTTAAAGGATACCCTTGTACCTGAAACAGTTGCAGCATGAGTATCAAAGAATAACATAGGTTTTAAAGGAAGATACTCATGAAAAAAGGGTCCTATACACGGAAGAACAATGGTAAAAATAGGGAACTAATGGTTTATAATACCATAGTCCGTGGAAAAATGTTGATTGCTAAGGTTAATGTGGATTGAGTATAGATGCCAAAATTGCATTGGAAATGACAAAACCACCCTATGGGAGCAAAAAAACACTTTATAATGATGAAAAACCTGTTTCAAGGCAAAAAAAAATATGGTATTAGTTGAATAGATTTCAAACTATAGGAAAAAACCCACTTTGAGAAATAAAATTTCTATAAATAGTTCAAAATCAAAACAAAACTCACCATTTGAATTTTTAGCCATAAAAAGCAAGTTTTACCTCTACCTTCATTCGATCGTTGTGGACAATCTATTGGACGAAATCAAATTCTGCAAGTTGCAGGTAAGCCTACACCCCGAGCTCTTCATTTTGATCCTAGCAATTATTAATTTTGAGTCCCAATTTCATTATTAAAAGCATCCTAAAGCATGTCACGGCATGTACGCGGGTTCATAGTGTAAAGACTCAAATACACGCGTTTTGTATGCGGGTTGCCTTTAGAGACAGTCGCGTACAGTACGTGACATGTCTAACTAGACAGTCGCATGTACTGCATGAAGGATAAAAAGCTAATTATAGTAATTTTTTTTTGAAATTTTATATGAAATTAATGAATCAAATTATTTGTTTTGCTAGGTGTGAAGATGGTGTTGGAATGGAGGGAACGAGAACATGAAACAATGGACCAAGAAGCGCTCCAAAGTGTACCCACCGTACATGCATTGTGAACGAGTGGGTTATTAAAGTTCTTTTGCACATCACCCATGCGGGCCAATGTCCGCCTATTGGAGTTCATGATAAACTATTGGGATCATGATTTGGGGATGTTTGACCTACAGGGTGAGACTTTGGAGATTACTATTGAGGACATATATTTCATTACCAGTCTGTCATGACTAGGAGCACCGGTCAACTTAGAGGGCACTAGCAGGGGCGATGACCCTTTAAGTGTCTAGAACTACATAGATGTGTTTTGCACACTAGGTACCCAGAAGAGAGGGAGCTGTGTCCCCATTGTACATATTTGTGATTTCACAATATAGGTACTTACGAGCACCATCGTGAGGATTGCAGGATCCTCCTCATTACATTTGGATACACGGAACCAAATGAGGTTGGTGGTGGATTGTATGCATGGTGCCCTCTATGATTGGTGTTCGGGAGTTGTCCCCATCATGAAAAGACAACTCTCCGATTGTAAGAGAGGAAGGTGAAATAATTTTGGGTATTTGAGCATATTGGTTTCCTTCTTCTTCTTCAAGAGTACTAGGGTTGAGCCCCGCAATACCTCTACCAGTCTGATCTCCACGTCAGCCGAGGCTGAGCAGATGGGGAGACATCTTCCTTCATCAAGGAGGAGGAGACACAGTGCAGAGTGTATACAATGATGATTTCTATATCTGGTGGGAGCGACAGCTACCGGCACTAGAATAGTTTCTATATGCCGGCATGGATTTCCAAGGTGATCTAGACCTTGTCCTCCCTCCAGGAGGAGCATGGGGAGAGCTAGGTAAACAATTTTTTAATTTTTAACATTTTAATTTTTTTTTATGAATTTTAAAATGATAGATATATACATATGTATACAAGTCTTAATCTTATAAACATGTCAAAATGCAGATATTGGACCAGTCCGCCCTGAGGGGCATCCACGGATGTTTGTTCATCCTGTCATAGGCGAAGACCCGGGGCTGATTAGGGTTCTAGAGGGAAAGTTGGCCAGGCTGACCCAAAGAGTTCCCACCTTGCGGATAGAGCATATCCCGGCCGTCATGCAGGAGTTCATAGTTGGGGTTCTACTTGTCTGGTTACGCCTTTTGAGGCGAGTAGCCAGAGCAGTGCTTGTATACATAGATGCTGTGGAGGCTGCCGAAGCCGAAGAGGCTGAGGAAGCTAGAGTACAGAGAGACCATGGGGACCAAGGTGGTCCAAGTGACCAGGGTGCTCCTGCTTAGATATAGGACATTTTGATGGACTA
>LPNX010235607.1:386280-479475 GCA_001517045.1 Pseudotsuga menziesii | reverse complement strand
TTTCTTTCCAATAACCGAATTTGCATGAACTGACGTAATAGAATAGGATTTCGTACCTGATAAGCTCGATTGAGCTGGGAGACCACCAGCTGAGAGTCTAGATGGACCTCAAGCTAGGTGATACCACGTGACAAAGCATCCCATAGAAGCTCAATTATGGCCCTATACTCAGCAACATTATTAGAAGCAAGACCTAAACAAGTGCCTCCTGCGGCAACTAGTTGTCCCGAGGGAGAGTAAATGACCCATGCTGCTGAAGCTAGATTACAAGTGTGGTGACTGGCGCCATCAGCAAACCCTATATACCTTTCAGAAGACATATGCAACAACCAGCAGATGGTATAAAAAAAAAACCGAGAACCTAATGTACATAAAAATACATACAATAAAAATACAAGAAAAAGTGCTAAGCCTAAGCATAGTACTTCTTCAGGTAGAGCCCATTTCTAGGCTCAGGTAGCTTGTTCCCATCAAAATCAATTAACTCATATGCACCCTTCTTCAAGACTTTTGACACGACATAAGGTCCTAACCACATGGCCTTGAATTTTCCTCCCCCCAGGGGTTCTTTGTCTTGGTCCCAAATTAAGACAAATTCCCCCTCAGAGAAAACTCGAGGTTTGACCGATTTATCATATTGAGTTTTGACCCTATTCTTATGAGCTTGATTAGCGGTCAGTGCATCTCTATGATGTTCATCAAGGTGTTCTAAATGTACCAGATGTTCCTCAAGCTCTGTTGTATCAGGTAACACATGAATAGTTATTTTTAGAGACGATATTTCACACTCAATCGGGGTAACTACTTCCACTCCATGAACGAGTTGGAAGGGGGAGAAACCCGTAGCAGTTTTTATGTTAGTTCGGTAGGCCCAAAGAGTAGGATATAGAATTATGTGCCAGTTAGAACGGGCTGCATCAATTGTACATTTAAGGATAGTCTTTAAAGTCTTGTTTACATCCTCAACCTGACTGTTTGCTTGCAGATAGTATGAAGATGAATGTTCTTGTCTGAATTCGAGCATAGTGGTCAGTTCCGTCATCATGCTATTTTGAAAATGATTGCCATGGTCAGTGACAATCACTTTGGGTATACCAAACCGTGCTATAATCTGATTGAATACGAAGAAAGCTGTGTTTCCCCATCGGCTTTAAAAGTAGGCATTGCCTCTGCCCATTTCGTAAAATAGTCAATAGCAACAATGATGTATTTATGCCCCCCCAGTCGAGGCTGGGTTGCATGTCACGTAATCAATCCCCAATTTCATAAAGGGGCCTACCGAAACAACGGGAAATAACGGAGCAGGATGTGACCGCATTTTCTTGGTGTAAAGCTGACAAGGATGATAACGCTTCACTGCTTCCACACAATATTTGAAGATCATGGGCCAGAAATAACCGGCACGTAGTATTTTCTGGGCCGTTGCTAACCCAAATAAATTACCCCCACATGCTCCACTATGGGAATCATTCAGGACAATCTCCGCTTCCTCATGGGTAAGGCATTGACGCAAAATGGAATCTACCCCTCTTCAATATAATGTATCTCCTATGATGAGGTAGTTCTTGGCATGAAGGCGTAACTTACGTCGTTCCTCCCATGAGGAAGCTGTAGGATACTTAAAGTCTGGAGATATATAAGAATATTCCCATACCAAGGATCAGAGGTGGATATCAAGAAGATGTGGTCATCTGGGAATGAGTCATCTTCAACGGCTACATCTTCTTCAGTAGGAAATTTTGCTATAAGTTCAACAAAAACTAAGGACTTCTTAGACTTAGCAGACTGAAAATCCAAGTCAAACTCTTGAAGAATGACTATCCATTTGTTAGATTTCCCCCCAACAATCCATCGGGATAAAACATATTGAAACGGATTCACATCCGCCACTACTGTTGTGGTCCTCAGTAAAATGTAGTGACGTAACCTCTGAATAGCATAAACAGCTGCTAAGGCTAATTTCTCAACGTGGGAGTATCTAAGTCCAAGTCCAGCCAAAGCACGGCTAAGATAATAAACGACATGCTATACAAGCTTATCATCCTCCTGGACTAGTACTACCCCAATGGTTAGCTATAAGTTCTGGTTCACCTAGAACTTCACTTACTCCTATCGGTTCAAATGAACCGTCTGTGTCCAATCTCCGCCTTTGGGGTGGAGGTGGAGGTTCCAATGTGATGAGAGGAGGAAGGTTTCGCAACCTTCTTGAACTTCTTATAGGTTGGTCCTCCATGATTGAAAATTTAACAAATCAAACCCTAAGGCCAACTAAACACAGGAAAAACCACAGAGCACACACTATAAAAAATCCTAAAGCCTCAAACAATCAATTAAGGGTGAAAGATATGCTTTCCCAAAGAAAGCTGAAGAACGATTACTTGGCATCCTTGAAGTGGTTCTTAGGCACAAGCGGAGGAATCACCCACCGCCCTCCCACACTTACAACAAGGGTTACCTTCCAAGCCCGTCCAAGGTGAACCAAAAATAGCCTTTCGGTTTACCTAGGTATGAACCCTAAATGTCAAGAGACTAAAGGCTACCTTAGCTATACCAACAGTCTGGGGGGACAGTCGCAAGCCTGAATCGTATGCATGGGCAGGGTAGTTGAGCCCGAAACTCTGTCCAGGACAGAATCCCCAGATGCATAAAAGTCCCGATTTACATTTTGACAAGGAATCAGAGGGTTATCTCCTCAATCCAATGCCTCCACGCGGCCTCGTGCTTGACTCCCTTTTGAGAGGAGCTTCCCAGATACAATTGATAAAGTTAAGGATTTACGTAAAGAAAGGTCCACTACGTCTGAATTTTAAAACTTATGGGAAGTTTACACTTCCTATCCCACAAGTCTAGCCTAAGCTAGTAGGTGAAAGGCCCCTAAAAATAAAAATTACTAGTAAATTTTAATTATTGCGTTCATTTTAAAGGGCTTTTTCTTACTCAGAAGGAAATGGAGTGATGAACTATGGTGTTTTTGACTCGATAAGAAATAAAAAAGTAAAGGTGTATTTTTTCAAAGCAAATTGCCACTATTAAAGCAAACTTCTTTTTCTTTTTGTAAATATAGATTGATGAACAAATGCAAGTGATAAAGAGAAACTAAGACTATGTTTTTGTAGTTTTTGAGATTATATTTTTAAAACTGAAATGAAAACTACTTATGCAAAAGCAAATGCAAAAGCTTGAAAATGTTTTTCTTTTCACTTTTTAAAATGCTCAAACTCTACTATGCACCTAAAATGCACTAAACTTGAGTATGCTTGGATCAAATCAACTGTATAAAATAAGCAAACTAAAGTAAACAGGTCAATAAAACCAAGAATCAACCAACAAGGGAAGACCGGGAATCCTAGCTTGGGTGTGTATAATGACAAGAAATCACCGTAAACTCACAAAGGTAAGTGACAAACCAACCACTATCAAAAGATAGATTGGAAAAACAATTCCCAAAACCCTAATCACTGATTCGGACAGAGACACTTCAACCTATAACCCAAACAGGCCAACCTACTTCAAAATGAAAACATAAGAAAATCCAAACAAAAGAAACCCAAGGGATTTACGAGAAAGCACCAAGTCTGGTCACCAAGGTCTTCAGACTAACTACACAGTATTCATAAAGAAAGCCAACTAACAAACAAGAATTACAAAAAGGTAGGGACAAGCAAACCCTAGCCTAAAAATCCCTATTTCCAGGCTTGTACGCGGCTGTGTATAAGGGAAACTCGCGTACTGTACGTGACTGTCCAAGAGGGCAACCTGCGTATGCAGGCCTCTGTACGTGACTGTGTATGAGAGAAACCTGCGTACATGTACACAATTTTTCTCAAAAAAAATAAAAATCCACAAGGCTTTCAAATACTATGGTAAGCATGAACCAGGATAAAATACCACACACAAACTTCAAGGCAAAGACTGGTCAGGGGTGACAGAAACAACCTATAGCAGTCTGGGATCCCCAGCGGAGTCGCCAGTTCTATTGTACAGGAATAAACACCTTATAACCGAAGGTCTGGGGTTACCAACATACTCATAAAACTTGCAGGCAATCGACTCTAGAGTACAGAAAATGAAATAAGAGGATAGAATAGACTCACCCGATACACGACGGTTGATCCTAGCTTTGTCTTCTTCCGCTCTGCTTCTCCTCCAAAGCCTCCAGGGATGCTTCTCCTTCACCTATCAAGAGAAAATCCTCCAATTGCAAGATGATGCATGTATATAAAACAGGTTAGATAAATCATATACAGAGTGCTTAATCATAAGTATTCATCAAACCATGATACATGAAAGGCATTCAAAACACATATGGAAGAAGGATTCTCTTTATTAACAATAGTGAATGAGTTTAGATTACAACCCAACGCCTGAGACAAGGACTCCTCTGCAACCAAAGGATTCTGAGTTCCACTGCTCCAAAGACTTCTGAATAAACACCACCAGCATAAATTTGCTCTCCAAGTATTATTGATTAATACCCTCCCCAAGGCCTTTATTTATACTTAGTGAAATAAGGCAGTTTCGAGGGTTGAGGTGGTTGAGACAGTTAAGATGGTTATAGTTAAAGGCTTAACAAATCTCAAATAATTGCGATTTATTATTTTTAATGTCAAAGGAAGGTGTATGCAGGTATTAATACTGGCAACCCGTGTATGACACGCGAGTTGCTCTAAAGGGAGCCCGCGTACAGATCTGTACGCTAGATGCAATTACAGATACTCACGTACAACACACGACATGCTTTAATAAAAGGTGCGTATGTATGCGAGTTGCATATAGGAAAAGGCGCGTACAACACTTGACATATTCAAAGGTAAAAATAACCAGTTGGATGGATGATAAATGTAGTTCATAACATGCCCATCTATAGTGTTTTAGGCAACCTTCAATCCAGAAATGTCCTTTTGTGTGCCAACATAGGGAATGTCGGCACTCGTACGGAGAAGTGCCATTTAGGTAGATAACAGATGCCCTTAGCACAAAATCTCACTTAGCATCCTTGAGTACGTGCAAATAAGATTTGAGATTAAGAGTCCTTGAAGCCCAAATTAAAGATGAGACTTATCTTCAGGTAAAAGAGAGATTGCAGCAGGGAAAAGTAGATGAAAAGTGTGAAGGTTATTAAATCAAAGAAGATGATCTTGTTGTGTATAAAGGCAGACTGTATATATCAAATTGTACATATTTGAAGAAGATGGTAATGGATGAAATTCACCAAATTCCATACTCTGAACATCTAGGATATTAAAATACAATAACAGTAGAAAAAAAGAAACACTTTTGGCATGGGATGAAGAAGGATATAGCAGAATATCTCTCTCGATGTCAAAAGTTCCAGTAGGCCAAGGCAGTTCGTCAACATCCAAAAAGACTATTACAACCTTTATCCATTCCAAAATGGAAGTGGGAAGTAATATCCATACAATAATGAAGCATGAATCAGTCATGGTCATGGTGGAAAAGCTATAAAAGGAATCCCATTTTATTTCAATCAAGTCTACTCATAAAACTAGTGACATAATGACTATGTTCATGAAGGAGGTATTTAGATTGGATGGATTACCAAAAACGATAGTCTCAGACAACGATGCAAAATTTACATCCAATTTTTGGAAAGGGTTATTTCAGAAGTTGGGGACTCAACTGAATTTTAGTACAGCGTATCATCCTCAAATAGATGGCTAAATAGAGAGAGTGAATAAATTTCTTAAGGATATGTTAAGGATGCATGTAATGGGTAATCCACTCAAGTGGGAGGATTACCTACACTTGGTAGGATTTGCATACAATAATGGTCATCAAGAAGCATTGGGAATGGGCCCATTTGAGGAGTTGTATGGAAAGGGATGCATAACTCTAGTCAGTTGGGATAGTCTAGTAAGCAATATAGTGCATGGGCCATAAATTCTCAAGGAGATGGAACAAGATATTTTTCAGATTAGGTAGAATTTAAAGGAAGCACATGATAGGAAGAAAATTTACGCAAAATTAAAAAGAGTGCACAAGGAATTTAAAGTTGGTGATCATGCTTACTTAAGACTAGAGTTAAGGAAAAGTTTGCTAAAGTTGGGAAGTTGTGCCAAGTTCACACAGAGATATTATGGGCCATTTGAAGTCCTTGATAGGATAGGACTAGTTTCATATATGATTTCATTTCTTGCTAACATGAGATTTCATAATGTTGTTCATGTTTATTTTCTTAAGAAGTATGTACATGATCCTAATCATATAATCGATTGGAATGTGATCTAGGTGGAACCCGAGGGAGATTTCCAAGTGGAGCCTATGCGTGGCTTGACAAAAAGGTAACATTGCTCTGAAACTGAGCCATAAGATGGGTGAATGGGCAGTGGAAATGCCTTGGCCTCGATGAGGTGACATGGGAGCTAGAGGATTCCATGAGGGAGACATACCCATTTTTTTTAATGTTGAAAACACTGAGGACGATGTTGTTCTAAGGGGGAGGGGATTGTAATGTCCCATTTTGGACTCATGGAATGTATTGGCTTGATGTGTAAATATTGTGTATGTGATATGTATAAATCCTTAGCGAGGAGCTCATGGACAAGGCCCTGCTAGTGAATCATCGACTTATAAAGGAAAGTATTATGTATGTTGTAGACCACGTGCTAGTAACCCATGAAAAATGTAAAATCATGTAAATATAATGCAAATAAACCGTCTAAGGCTGGATACGGAGGCAACAAAAAAATGATGGGGTTGGGTGCTATCCACTAAGGAGAGGAGGTGTGGGGGTGTGGGAGAGTCAACACTCTATTACCAAGTGTCATATTGAGAACCCAATTAGACATCCCTACCACTCTTTACTTTTGTTGTTAGAAGGTAGTTGATAATAAGCTCATGAATTAATGATGCATGGAAGGAGTGCATAAATTGGTATGGAAATTATGGGCTTAGTTTACTTATCCCAGAAGTCAATATCCTCATGGAAACCCGTTCACCTTCATCCCCATTCCATAGTAGGGTAATGGGATAGAGAGAGGGAGAGAATGCATTGCATTCCCAATAGTGAAGTTAGCAAAGATCATAGACCATGAGAAAGTCATGATCCAGAGTGTTGAAATACCAAAAATTCATGTATCTTGTGAAATCTAGTGGGAAAAGCATGTATTCCAATCCATGAGGAGAATCAAGTGTGTTCAAATCCTGAACGTCTGCGGGAGAACCTAGCTCTGAAGTGAGTGATGGGAATTTTGTGGTTGGACCTTAGCGTGGCCAAGAATTACAGAGTAAGAGAAACTTGAAGTTAGGAAGATATTGGAGGCTTGGATAGCTTGATAAACCAAGTGAAGGAAATAATATATGAAGGTTAGGAGCTTGGACATTTCTATACCCACCTTGAATAGCACTAGAGGGAAGGGGTGCCCAAGGGACTATGTAGCAGAGAAGGGGACCTTCCTTGTGTTGGGTGTGGTAGGTATTGTTGGTGCTAAGGCTGGCTAAACCAGTTGAGATGCCTGTATCTCTATGTTTGAGCTCACTTGATTAACATTCACCTTCCTTGTGTCTCTTTATGCTTAATAAACCTAGTAGTGTGCTATATTAGAATGAGTAAATGTTCCTATGGTTGCGAGTGAGCCTGCGTAGTTCCTTCACAGTGGTTAACATAGCCCAGATTGGGGGTGGTCTCTCAGCTGAAATAATATAGGATGGACAGAGACCTATGGTTGGGTGTAACGTCGAATTCACATAGCCAGTTTCTTCGATGGCTTCAGCTAAAAGATAATTGTCCTATTGTTTATGAATGTCATAATTCTATGTGATTGATGATTATTGATTCATCTTGAATTGAATGAAACAATAGCTTGAATGCTTCAATAATATGTCTATTCATATTCTGGAAATGAGTTTATCTCTATCTACGAATTTAGTGTTCTTATGCTTGTCATGAACCTAATAGTTTATGCATGACTTTCACTTGTAGATAGTTGTATTTTCCACTATGAATGTTTAATTTGCACATGCTCAAGTCCTTCAATCGAAATCTTGTATATGTGCCTTAGTCATGTTCTTGAAGAAAAGGAGTACTAATCCATTGGATCAGAAGAACAGTGTCAAGTTTTGATGGCCGAAATAGAAGGGCCAACATCTAAGGTTGGGAGGAAAATTCAGTTAATTGGTTAAACAGAATGTTATCTGCCGATGTTGGGATCAATATGTTGTTTGTTGAAATAGTTTTGTGGTTCTGACTTTTGAATCTTGATGTTGGGAACATCAGCATCAAGAAGTTGGGATTTTTTGTTTGGAGACCCGTTTTGTGTTTTGACTTCTGACTTACAATATAAAAAATATTGGAGTCGATAATTCGGATTGGTTTCATCGGGAACCCGTTTCGTGTTTCTGAATTTTGACTCTTGATGTACGAAAGATAGTAATCGGAGTTAGAAATAGAGGGGTTGTTTGTTGAGATAGTTTTGTAGTATTTAATTTCCACTCCCAATGTATGAAAGATAATAGTTGGATTCAGGAAGTTGAAGATGGTTCACTAAGAACCAGTTGTGCATTTCGATTTTTGATTCCCAATGTTGTAACAGTAAGAAAGGCTTGGAAAAGTCGGAATGATGGAATTTGGAAACTAGGATTGTTTATAACCATCAAATTTGTTTATTAGGACAAGTAATGACCGATTAACCAAGATTAATGTTTAATTAGGAAATATAGCCTATGGATGTCTATGTTTCTGTATTATTTGTTTTCAGTTGGGCGAAATTTGAAATCCTGGTTTTGTGTAATGTTCCATTTGATTATCTATTTGGTTTAGAGGGACATGATAAAATGGTATTGGAGCAAGAAATCTTGCCAAAATGGTATTGGAATGAGTTCCACGTCATCCCAAAAGGGCCACTAAGGTTACTGGGGACATTAAATTCATGAACGCTATGCAATATTACTCTATTTATTTTGTTTATTCAAATTTGTTCCAGTAATTGTTTGCCAATATCCAAGGTGAGACCTTATCCCATTGCAAGATATTAGAAAATCTAGACATTAAGTGACTATTATTAGTAGTCACACTGAACCAAAAGTCATAATTTCATTCCAACATGATTGTAGGCTCTAGAATGTGGAGGGATGTTTTTCTAAAAAAATATATGTATCTCTTATTGTCAGTACTAAAATAGATTAGGATCCTTGGGAAGAGTCATATTAATGAATATATTGTTTTCCTTGTGTTACAGAGAGAAACTTCCTATGGCTTGGGGGTACCACAATAGACTAAATGACACCAAAAATCAATCCATTCCAATATGCAAGAGAAATAAATACATCTAACACTAAGGGATATGAAGCATAACTTATTCCAGACGGTTGATGTAGATCACCATTGAGCTTTTCCACCACGCTTGCATTCACAGTTCACTCTCAACAACAACAAACAAGACAAGCATGCTATATATCAAATTGTTAGTCCTACTCTAGCATATCTATAAAGCATCATGTATAAGAAAAATAAATACATCCATAGATACACTATTCATAGTTATGCACATGTATTGGATAGGAAATGGAAATTTCTATTAATAAAATAGAGATAGAACAGTGACAAACTCTATAGGAACTTCTACAAACCGGAGAAATTGAGTCCTCCACCACTTCAATCCTCCATCACAATGGCAAGCTTACAAAGCAAAGGCACTCTTGGGAAGAGAAACATTGTGTGCTCCAAAGGGACAAAGGGATGCAGACTCAACCATGAGCAAGTGAGGCAACAATGAACTATAGTTTCCTTGCTCTCCAAATTATCCTCCTCAATGTATATAAGAGGCTCAATATATAGCACTCCAAATAGGCAATGGAGGGTCAAGTTTGAGCGTTCTCAAGGCATATGGAAGGCCAAGAGTCAATTTATTCAGGACTTTATGAGGAAAACTCCAAAAAACTTTTGTCTTCATGTAGATTTCCTTATATACGCGGGTTTTGGCTCAAAAGATCCGTGTACATGCGGATATTGATTTAAAAGTCGCATATACACATAAATAGGTGTTTTTTTGGGACTTTCTTGGAACATCAAAGCATAATATGAGCAAATGTGGTCCAAAGAGTCTACAGAGGGACATGGAAGGCCATAAAGGTGTGATCTACCAAGTGTGGTAAAATCAACTATAATAGATGCCCCCTAATGTGTGAGGTCAAAGGGGTAACTTGATGGCCAAAATACATTATATCCATCCCAAAAGTGGAGTAATGAAGACCCATGTGGAAGAACCAACCACTCATCAGTACAATTCAATGATAAATCTCTGCATGTGACTGCAAATATACATGTAACAGTCCCAGATACATAAGAGTACAATGGCCATGAATAGGCATGATATACAAATGTCATGTGTGGTCATCGCCACGTACAATATACAATGAACAATATCTCCATATTGGATGAAGATAGTTGGTAACAAACTGGAATTTTGTCATGAGAGCTAACATCTCATAAATACTGGCATGATCAAGGAGGTAGCATATATGGAATTCCACCAATCTCGGAAGTATTTTACGCAAACCGATATGAGTACATGTGCCATCATGGGAATAAATGTGTCGAGGTCGAACATGATGGTCCATCGTTTGATTACTGGTCATTGATGTATACAGTTAAAAGACACAAGATATCCCATCAATAATGATAATGGGAATCAAGGTACATAGTGAAATCTAACAAGTGAGAATAGATATGTTGAGGTCGAACACTAGAAAGAATCCATCGATCAGGAGACATTGATGTATTCCCAAAACTATCGATGGTGAGAGAACCTACCACTGATGTTTGCAAGTGTCAAGGAACTCAAATGGACTGTAGAATCCTATTCCAGAATAAATGATCTGAAGTCGATGGAATGGAATCCGCTAGAAGAAGGGATTTAAGGCATCCCCCATCAACCAACATGAGGTACTCAATAATGCTGGATAATGTGGAAGAACTCGGGCGAACAAGATGTGCATGAACCAGTAACTGTACCGGGAATGGCCGACATGCAAATTCAATATAACTGAGGAATGGTCAACTCATGCTAAAATTTCCTTCGAACAAGAGTGGTGACTAAACATAGGCATCATAGACTCGATATGCAAACTGGGACAACTCTATGACACAAGAGGAATCAACAACGGCTCCATAGGGACTGGAAGCATAACTAGTCGGTGGAGAAAACTCAAAATAACGAGTACATCTCCTAAAGTCATACTAACAACCCAACTAATGGATGTGATATACATTGCTATGTTCAAAGGTGACATGACTCGATAACTGCCAAAGGTAATATCATTTCCCATCATGCTTTTTATGTTTTTTGATTTTTTTGGAATTTTTGAGATTTGAAACTCTTGAAAAAGAATAAAAGTGCTTATAGTACACAACTAGGATGAGACGAGTGTCACGGGAAAGAAAACTAGTACCAAGCAGTGGAACATACCTATGCTCAACTCAAGGGAAGGTCTCCTCCTGGTAAAGGATGATCACGCTACGAAGGATATATAAAAGGCTCTGATTGGCTAGGATTGAGACAAGATTGGGCTACATGGGTTATAACTCTGAAGCATGGAGCCAACATAAATCTCAAAAAGGAAATCAAAACTCATGATATGCAATTACAACTTGATATACAATGTAGTCCCTATGGGGAATGGCCAACATAAAGTTCAAGAGGAGTATCAAGCTCTTGCGTAAGGACATGGCGAGACTAAAAGGGACTCCCAATCCTAAAGGATAAATCTCATCATGGGTACCAAAATGCAAAACGAGATTTAACTAGGGAACCCATGTATAGGAAATCTCTACCACTTACATAATGTCACTTATAATAGTAGTATGAAGGTTCTCTGACATGACGAAGTGGGTTCATACCTAAGGTTAAGGTGACATGGTCATAAGGCAATGCATATTGCAAGCGGATATGGAGTCCTAACTTATATGGTAGTTCAAAATAATACCTGTCATAGATATGAACGGGTCAAAGTTTCCGTCAAAGTACACTCAAATAAGGCCCCTACACCACAATACTAGGCCAAACAATCCAAAATAGTCAATAAGGGTCCAAACTATAGAAAGGTGGGTAAACATTTCAACAAATTTTCTATAAAACGGTAAAAAACTCATTTTTACCACACCATTTGGAATTTTTACCACACATAGTTTTTTTGAACCACAAACTTGAAATGTTGATTCCAAGAGCTACAGGACATGAAATCAAGAACCGTCTGGATCAGATAATTATTCATCCCATCCTCTTCCATTTTAATGTTTTTCTTTCCATTTTTAGTGGTTGGATTTTATTTTTTGGGCACCCTAAAATTGGCATTTTTGGCCCATGCAGAAAATCACTCGATTTCTGTGTATAGGGCCTAATGTACGTGGGGAATCTTTCGATTTTCATGTACATACATAGCTATTTGAGGAACAGTTGCGTACAATACCGCGTTTACCAATTTTTAGGGTGAATAATCATGAAACTCTCATGTTTTTGTGCATGATGGTTTTGGAATGGCATGAATGCGAGTATGAAGACGTGGAAAGGGCTATGCAAGGTGATCTAATGTCCCAACAAGATTTGTGGGCATGTGTATTATATAAGGTTTGGCACCTGAGTAGCTTAAGAGCCAATCCAAGACTGCTCCAAATGCTGGTGGACTACTAGGACTCGGATACAGAAACCTTACAGATCGATGGGATGCCCCTCAACCTTGAGGTTGAGGATATCTATTTTATTACCAGATTATCATGCAGAGGGGAGGTCGTCAATATATGAGCTCATGGGGATGGAGGTGGCCTCACAATTGAGGCGTACATTGTAGTTTAATTCCTCCCAGACAAAGAAAAGGTTGGGAGTCACATTCCAACGAACTCTATCTAGAACCTTGGCATTAAGGTCATACTAGTAGCATTAGGCATGATTGTAGGATTGGCATCTCTTCATCAAGATTCCAAGACATTGATGTATTATGCAGTAAAATGCATGAGGCCCACCATCTATGATTTGAGCACTTCATTGTTGGGTAACATGAAGCAACAGTTGTCATACTGTAAGATGGGTAGAATGCAAAACTTCAAATTTGAAAGCATATTGAGTACATTCTTATTTGAGCGCATACCGGGGCTAATCCCAAGAGTGGATATCACTTCTCATGGTGCTCGAGATCCTTCTCAGCTGCACTGGGAAAATGTGATGCAGAGGCTAGGAGGAGGGTGATTGGCTACGCCCTATGCAACTAAATTTTTCCACTGGTGGCACAGGAAGATCATAGCTATAGATGACTAACCCTATGAGGGGATAGAATTCCGAGGCAATCTTGACATGCCTATTCCATCGATATCCACATATGGTGACATAGGTAACAATCTCAACTCTATTTTGTTTTTGAATTATTTAATTTTTTTTGTTTTTTTTTGATATAGTGAAATCAAAAGAGATGTTTTTGGGTGGTGACACATATTGATATTGGTCATGGAACAAGTCGAGGAATTTCTTGAGGCTATGCAGCGAGAGGTGGCGGGTGTACCATGCACATGGGTTCATTTATTTCAACATCTATATAGAGATGTAGTGTGTTATCATGATCAACACCCTTCTCCATAGGCTTAGAGGCCTAGATGTACTTTTTTGTATCGACCATGTAGTATATTTTGGAGACTCGGAATCCCCACTTTTGTATCATGACATTATGTATTATGACACCACTTTTTTGAGTATATTTTGGATGAAAAATACTTATGATGATTGGTTATTTATTTACATGTGTGAATGTGATGTGAATGCTTAATTGTCTTTGTATCAAATGCCAATCTAGTACGTAATTTGCATATGAATCAACAACATGATTATAATTTCTTGGAATGTGAATGTATGTAATGTTCTCAAATTGTTGTTCTAACAACCTTACTTGGAAGAATCTTCGTAATAAAGTCGGATATCTAACATGATATACACCATTTAACTATAATACCACTAATACGAGTCAAGACGTACCTCAAGAGATTGAATACCATGAGAGATGGAATCATGTAATAACTCAATTATGACGCTATATTCAACAATATTGTTCGATGAAGGCCGGAGATATACACCTGCTAAAGACAAAACTTGACCCTTAGGAGTATAAATCACCCAAGCAACCAAAGTTGAGTTTTGGGTGTGGCGGCTCGCACCGTCAGCGAATCCTACATATACCGAAGACTCTGTTGACATCTTCCACAACAAATGGAAGAAAGTCAACAAAATCGATCACCACAAGAAGACCAAAACTAAACTATGAAACTATACAATACTATACGAAGTATCAACCCTGACTGAGAATTATGCATAGTATTTTTCAATATAGATCCCATTTCTAGGCTCCACCAAGGCTATCCCCTCATAATCGATTAGCTCGTAAGCACCTTTATCTAATACTCGCTTGACCACGTAAGGCACATGCCACATGGGTTTGAAGTTCAGTGCCCCTAATGGTTCACTAGATTGGTCCTACAAGAGGACCAAGTCACCTTCACTAAACTTTTAGGGATGGACAAGCTTATCATACTGGGATTTAACACGATGCTTTTTTACCTTAAGAGCCACTAAGGTATCTCGACGCTACTCATCAAGTTGCTCTAAGTGGACCAGACGTTCCTCTAATGCAAAAGTCTCTAGAAAAAGTTCCACGACTACCTTCAAAGAAGGGATTTCACATTCAATCCGTAAAAGTGACTCCACCCCATGCACTAGCTGATATGGGGAAAAACTGGTGGCAGTATTAACTGCGGTTCAGTAAGCCCACAAAGAAGGATATAATGTGATATGCCAATTGGTCTTGATTTGCATGATGGTTCTTTGGAGAATGGACTTAAGTGACTTATTCACCACTTAATCCTTTCCATTCGCTTAAGGATAGTAAGAAGGGGAATGCTCTTTCTTATACCCTAACTTCAAAGATAACTGAGCCATCATCTTGTTCTGAAATTTCCTGCCATGGTTAGTGACAAGCTCCTTCAGGATACCAAACCAAGTGATAATCTGATTGAAAACAAAATGTACGGCTGTCTCACCGTCAGCTTTGATAGTGGGCATAGCCTCTGCCCATTTCGTGAAATAATAAACAACCACTATGATATGATGATGCCCCCCAGTCGAAGTTGGGTGTCAATTCATAAAATGACCCCCCACTTTGTGAAGGGACCAATGGTGATAATTTAATGTAACAAGGTAGGATGCGAGCGCATGTTTCGTGCAAACACCTGGAAAGGGTGGCACCGTTTTACCACATTAACACAATCCTTGGAGATCGACGACCAAAAATAACCTTCTCTCAAGATATTTTGAGCTGTAGAAAGCCCAGATTAATGTCCACCACACACCCCTTCGTGACAATCATTCAACACAACTTCAACCTCTTCATGAGTCAAACATCAACGCAAATTGGAATAAACCCCATGACGATACAAAGTGTTAGCAACAATGAGGCAATTCTTCGCTACATGACGTAACCGTTGATGCTCATCTCATGAGAGGTGAGAAGGAAACTTCAAAGTTTTATAATAGATGATAATATCCCCATACCATGGGTCCATGGTTGAAATGAGAAAAATATGGTCATCAACGAAATAGTCTTCATGAATCTCCCCTTCATCAAAACTAGGAAAGTCTGACATGAGCTCCACAAAAATAAACAATTTCTTTGAATTTGCCAAAACAAAATTGAGATCGAATTTGTGCAAAATCACAATCCATTTAATGTATTTCCCCCTATCATCTGTCTGGTGAGGACGAATTGAAATGGATTAATGTGAGCCACAACCAAAGTTTGGTGAATGAGTATGTAATGCCTCAAACGTTGGACCGCATGGACGGTAGGTAGGGATAGCTTCTCGACATGAGTATAACAAAGCTCTGTATGAGTGAGGTTTCAACTAAGATAGTAGATGACATGCTCCTGAAGTTCCTCATCCTCTTAAACCAAGACCATACCAATTGTGTCTTGAGACATGACCACATATAATAGGAAATCGTGGCTGTAGTCAGGTGGACTAAGCATGGAGGACGATGCCAAGGATTTCTTTAATGCATCGAAAGAGTCCTGGGCTCAGTCATACCAGATAAAATGTGTTTCTTTCTGCAATAAGCATATGAAACCCTTAGTCAAATTGGATAAATTGACAACAAATCTCTGCAAGAAGCTTGCCATTCGTTGCAAACTCTAAAGATGTCTAATATTGCGAGGGGGAGACAATTGAAGTATTGCCTCAACCTTTAAAGGGTCAACCCTAATGCCCTCTTTGGAAACAATAAGCCCTAGTAAACCATCTACTCTCATGTAAAATATGCACTTTTGAGGATTTGACCGGATTCGATATCGGCAACATCTTTCAAAAACTAAGCGGAGATGGTCAGGATGATCCACTCTTAAACAGGAGTGAGCAACTAAATCATCAGGATACAGTTCAATTATCTACTTAAGGTCATGAAAAGCGAAGGTCATGGCCCATTGAAAAAGTAGCTCCATAGTTTTTAAGGCCGAAGGAATTTTCTTATATGAAAACGTACCCCAAGGAAAAATGAAATTTGTTTTATGTTGATCATCGGGTTTCATATGAATTTGATTATACCCTGAAAATCCATACATAAATGAGAACACCTCGCTTCCCGCATACTCATCCAAAATATGATCAATAAATGTTGTGGGGAATTTATCCTTAGGAGAATCTCGGTAAGGTCTCTGAAATCAGTGCATACATGGATCGTTCCTTGATTCTTATCCACCGGAATGGGATTGGACACCCATTCCACCAAGGAAAGGTGATAGTTGAAGCCAAACTTAAGCAACTTCTCTATTTCTGCCTTAATAGTGACTGCATTCCTAGGATTCATCTCGCACAAGCGTTATTGAACAGGTCTAGCATCCAGATAGGGATTAATATCATGTTCAAAAATACGAGGGTCTATCCCTAGAATTTGCTCGTACAACCAAGCAAAAAAATCTCAAAATTCTTTAAAGATCTTGGTGTATGCTTCAATCTCATTGGGGGAACAATCCTCCCCTACGTAAAGATTTTCTACCTTTCCAGAAGTTTGAGAAATGTTGATAGGTATGGTTGGTTACAAATTTTCCATGTTCCCTTTGACATACTTACTAGGAGAGCCTAGTGGGACCACGGGCCTACCAAATTTCTCACTAAGGATCACCCTATATTCATCACACTCCATATGTTCAAGCTTAGGAAGAAAGTAATATCTATGATGTAACTCTCCCCAAGGTTGTTCTATACCAGACATAGCTTCGAGAATAGATTCATCCATTGGAAAAATGTCATCAAAGCAGTCATGTGAGTAAGATGATGAAACCGCCCAAGTAGGCAGTGCATAAAGGTCCTCCTCCTCCGTCAGCGCAGAGGAAAGAATAACATCTACAACATGAGCAATATTAGCTTGATAAGCCACCAATGTTGTATACAACGACATGTCCATCTTGGTAGGTCTAGGGTCTTCATCTGAAGTACTTAGAGAAGGGAGAGTCGAAGGATCTTCCAAATGCAAAATGTGAAATGGAACTGAACTCAACGATAACGAATTTGTACCAAGGTTGGAAACTATCATAATAATTTGTGTGGGACAATTGAAAGTTCCCATTAATGACAGATACATGCCCACCCCAACATTATTAGTTACCGGTTGAGAATGATCAATGACCGGGATAGTAGTTTCTGACGATGCTTTCGTACCTAAATTATCAAAAGATTTTTGATCGATCATAACAATCCTCCCATCCAAAAGGAAAAAAATAAATCAGAAGAGGGATGATGCGACCGCTTGCATATTATAAATCTAGTTACGTCCCTGTAAAAGATTATAGTCTAGGGGTGCATCAACCACCTCAACCTCGATCGCTATGGTCTTCCCTCCCAATTGCACCTCAAGAGAAGGAAGTATACCATGTGACCAAAAATATCTCCCATCAAAATAATTCAACATGGTTCTAGACTTTGACAACGTAGGAGAACATAAGCCCTTCTAATAGGCTAAAGACATCACATAAGACACAACACCTTCATCAATCACTGTGCGTTTAATGGTGTTATTCATACACTCTAAGTGAACCAAGAGTGACACATAGTAAGGAAAGTGAGGCTAGACTTCATGGGTTTTGAATTTAATCATTGTTGAAGGGTTTGAATCAAGCACCCTAAGGGTTGACAACAAAGCTTTCCTCTGTGAAGGGAAAGTCTGAAGGACTTCTAAAGCTGACATCGTATAGGAGTCTGGCACAAATCCTCGACAATGGAATATTTCTGGGTGGCTTGGTGTTGGCCGAATATACTGACCTAGGCCAACAACGAAAAGGAAACCCACACACTCAACTTATTACAGTCTTGTGCGTGTTTGGAGTAACTGTCTCTCACAGGATCAAGGCCCTGCTGCCTGTAAAATGTGCTCTCAAACTAGAGAGTCTCTTTAGTTGTAGGTGGTAAGTTGGACTTAACTGAATCTTCTGATAAATAAAAGAGATTCAACCTAATAACTAACTGATACTTAAAAAAAATAAAAAAATCTTAAATTAAATACGGAGAATAGTAGCTCCTAATTCTATCCTGTAATGACCTAAGTGCAAATTATCTATCTCAGCTGAGACCATGTTTAGTTTGGCTTGACAACAGGTATCAGTTTATAAAATGATCTGTAATTCTGCATTTGTTAGAGAAGTCTATCATCAATAGAAACATATCTAGATTAACTCATAACAGGGTGATATCTCATTACAATATAATTTAAACAGAAAATGAAGCCTGTAATCAAGTAAATCTAACATAGTCTTGAAATATGATAGATACAATCAAATATTAACCTGAAGACGAGTCAAGGTCAGCTTACACAGTCAATATTCATGTAGCACTATTTCATAATCAATTGAAAAGTCATGAAGAAGCTCACTTACTTTCAAGATAACAAATAATCATTTATATTTCAATACCATGTACTCATTCGAAATCCACTAAAAAAATGATTTCACATATACTATAACAATATATATATATATGAAAATGAAATTCAACAAAAGAGAGACTTCATATAGGACAATATGAAATGACTGAAAGACTTAGCTATGGTCCTCAGTATTTTGTAGCAACCGGTAATCCTCAGAAATAGTTCTAAAAGAAACACAAGCATAACAGAATATATTATAGCACATAGAATATCAGTTCTCCACAAGTCTTTGGAATCGAACCCTTTACTTCTGTTTAGAATTTGTTTATAAAGGGAACTATAAACTACAACTAATTAACTAAAATTTCTATTTCTAAGGAAATATATGGATTTTATCCAAATATAGTCCCAGAACAACCAGAATCATAGGCATGCTGTTATGTAACCATCTGGAGAGAAAAATACGCCAAGAAGATTAACTTACTGGAGAAATCCAACACTATATTCTCCAGAACGTGTTAACACCATATTGGATAATCCATGCTAATAAATTCTTAGAAACAGAAGTGTAGAAATCATAGTACATCAATTAGTTGCAATCCTGAAACAACCTCCAATGACTAACTAATCATAGTCAAAAAGCACAAAAGTAGGATGGCATCTAGCTTCAACTAAACAGTTTCATTAACACCTGTAATTGTCAAACAGAAATCTGTTTAGCCAAATACAATGATGATCATATAAAAATGAACGAGATTCCTGCAGAATTTTAATTCTGTGGATATCTCTATTTAATAATCAAACCATGCGCTAAGAGCCAAAAAATGACAAAGTCAACATATCATTCACCTGTTGAAGGCCTATTCAAAATCATCTATGTGCATAACTGAAGATTCAAAAGACAAAATTTAGAATTCATTGCAGAAACAAAATGTCAAGTTTTAAAAGCCGTTTCGACTAACAATCGAATCGATACACTTCTCCTTGCTTCTTCCAGCTTGGCTCTGAACCTGATAGCTCCGATCCTGTTAATCCTGTTCTGCTTCTTCAACTTTTGATTCTTCAACAGAATCCTTTTAATTTGTTCTTTATATTTCAACTTCTTTCTTCTCAACACATCCCACTTCTCAATCCAGGAGATCAATTCAGTTTTTAAACCTATGATTTCCTCCATGGAAATTGTTTGTATAACTTGAGCTTCCTTTAAGTCGGTTTGTAGAGAGGAAATGACTTGGGCATAAGGATTTTGATCAATTTTCTCTTTCGACTCTTTGTTCATGGCCTTTCGGGCTTCCTTAGCTAGGTAAGGCTTTTAATCAATTTCTTGATCACATTCATGGTTCACTTGCTGACTGTCAACGACCTCATTTGCAGAGGCAGACATATACTTAAGATCTAGAACAGATGGGCCTATGATTACTGGATTTGGGAGAATTTCTGAGGAGTCACTTACCTCAATGACCGAGATATTCCCAATGTCCAAATTTCTCCTGGCAAGCAAGGCGACTGTCATACTACGTGTGGTCCTACGTATAGCTAGATTTCTCATCACCTGGCTAGTCTGATATTTTGCCTTTGTCTGCCCCATATCAGCCTATGAGTGAGGAGGGTTCTTGTTTTGACAGGGTACAGGGGTTGGTGGTTTCCTCATTCGAACTTGAGAATTATCAGCAGGGACTTCAGAACTTGTGTCAACCTTGACCTTTACATCACCGATATTTAGGGTTTTCCTAGGTTCGACTATTTCATTACCCAAATTATCTTCAGAACCAGAGTCCTCGAGTTCAGGCTTGGATTCTTCATTATTTATACTCATACGCCTAACCCTAGGCCTCTGTTTGGGCCATTCCTCATTAACACCAAACCTGTTACGTACGAGGAAGGAATCCTAGGTTTCACCTAGCTCTCCTAGTCGATAGGACATAAGCATTTTAATTAACCCATGATGGAATAAACTCCTGTCCTTATCCCCAATATTAGTTTGATATGTGCATGCCATTTTGTGTAAGCTATTCAAGAAAAAATAGGGCATATTCATAGGGTATCCTTTGAATATCATCAACAACTGGAGGTGATAGAATTGCATTTGAGACAACCTACCTTCACAAGAAACATACCTAATGATTAGCTCCAACAAATCCTGCCATTTATTCATTAACAGTCTAAAGGGGAAGCCGGATTTAAACTTGGTTTGCCGATGAGTTGAGGTAAGAAATCCCTTCCAATCGTCATTTCTTATATGCTTTCCTTTGTACCACCGCTCACTTGTTTGTGGAAACCCAACGGCTTGAGAAATAAATTCCTCAGTCAGCCTTAGTTCAACATCCCCAACATGTGCATTAAACCCATCAAATGACTCTGCAAATGCCTTGGATACTACTACATTGAAACCAGAAAATTTTTGTAAGAACCCCATCCATCCAAACCTTAACATTACCTCTCGATACTCAGGAGCAACATGCAGATACTCATCACCTATGAGCTCCCTGGACACCGGAGCCATGGTAGTGAATACACAAACCTTTAGGTTTTAAAAAACCTGACTAAAAGATACAACCGATTTATTGACAGCTTGGGCATTACCATCAATATTTCAAGATGCCCTATTTTATCAAAACCCTACAAATCTCCCTGTAAGTTCATGATAATGCGAACTGATAGATAAATGAGATTTTGAAAACATCTTACCAGATAATGATGAGCTGCAGGGGAGTCAAGTGAGAAAGTTATTAAGAGTGATGTTTGTATGATGAAAGATTGACAGATGGCAACCTTCAAGTGACACGAATACCAAAATCCTAGTTTCACCATGACTTCAACGTTGATCGTTATTTTTTATAATGTCGTGATGATGTAGAATAACTCATCGTTTCAACACATGACTGGATGGTTTTCAAAACCCCAATCCTTCATTCATCAAATAAAACCATGATAATGTGACCATCTAAGGATATAATTGATAACTTGGGATCAAGGTTATTATGAAAATGATTGGGAAATAATGTAACCGAACCTATGTCAAAACCTAAAAAGTCGCTTTAGGCCCTCATGGAAGACTTTAACACTAACTCATTTCACAAATACAAATTTGAAATAAGAATAAGCGTATAGTAATGTATTGCTCACGAAAATTATATTGAATACACTTTAAAACCTTATGACAAACAAGATGAGATGAATAATTCAGAAGTGATGAAGCTTTATTAGGTCTCCTATATGAACTTAAACAGTAAGATGTAATCACACCATGTAGTAGATTGTTTGAATTAATAATAATAATTCATTTGATTTTAAACATGCATGAATGATAAGTGGAATGAAAATAGGAGCTACTAACTTTTGTAATTATAGTTTTCCAGATGATTAAAAGAAATGAGGGATTATGATCATGGGAATCAAATTTGGCATAAGATGATGTTAATCCTTGTGAATCGATGAATGAATTAAAATTCTATCGGGAGTGCCTTAAGAATCAAAGATTCTTAGGGCACTCCTAGAATATCCATGATGAGTTTTGATCCAGGTGAAAATATCAAATGTTGATCGAAACATTACCTATTTTCAAATTATTTGTGTTAAAAATGCTCCGAAGGGTGTTGCTCGCCAACAATTGGCAACATGCTGGGACCGAACCAGTTATCTCTGTGGAAACAATATTCATACTTCAGATAATAAAAAATAATGCCTGAAAAGTATCAAATCTTTGCCTAGGTGATCCCAAATTCCAATAAGTCTGAACATATAACTAGACCTCAACAGATTTCTGAAAAATTCCTATGGTTGTTAGCTGAGTGTTCTTGATCCTAATCAAACTCAGGAAAGAGTAAGATGACTTAACTCCAATGTAGATCTATAAGGACAAAAATATGTTAGCGAATATCCATATAGATGTAGTCTTCTTTAGAACATTAGTTGGTTTTCCCCTCATTCAAGCAAAATAGCAGACAATACTTCCCCTTTTCTTTTCCTTTTTATTTATTTATTTATTATTATTATTATTATTTTTAAAAGAAACACAATTTGAAACCTTGTTAGTATATATACCAATCATATACACAGAGGTAGACACAAAAAGAATTAATCAGAAATACTATCTTAGCTTGGTGACCAAATAATGATAGCCTTATTCACCAATCCTACCAGAAACTGATTAGGCCAGCTCGTTATGAGACTTCCTGTCTCTCAGTTATTCGACTGAGAGTCGCTGTCATTGGATTGGTAACCAAATTTTGACAACGCCATTCCAATAGAATTTATGATCATAAACAGACCGGCTCATGATGAGACCTCCTGTTTTCTGTTTAACCTTTTCACATTCACCTTAGTTCAAGAGTATTGCCCTGGTCGAGTGACCAGATGTATTCATGAAAATGAGGGGAGGGAAATGACAGACTTCTCAAGACAGCTTAAAGATGATCAGTTATCTTCAACGAATCTTTGAGCTTATTAGACATCCATTGGAATCAATAAATAAATTCCCTGAAGTATTTGATATGTAGGAAGACACCCGAAGACAACAATCAAGGACTGCTAAGAGAAAAATTGTGGAGGCTAAAACTAATACAAGTCTGAAAACGGATCACTTATGAGACATCGGATGCTTCTCGCCATCATCAGTGGTTACTATCTGATATGTATTTTAGTCATTTCTGTTCGACACATTTCATCATCAGGTTCTTTTTTTTAAAGTCCATGCAGAATGATTCATGCTAAATCTTGTAGTTGAAGATAGGAGATGCGTTGGAGAAAGAAACTATTTACAGAGGCAAAAAACAATCTTATGTACAACAAATGATCTGAAGAGTTGAATTATTTTCATTACCTGTCATCTGAAATTCTGAATAATTCATTATGATGATGATAGTAAAGAAAATAATTGGTGAGTGTAAGATCGAAAATTCTAACTAGAAATCAGAATAAAACCAAATTTATGTACATAAATCTACACAAATGAGAATATACAATGGAAACGAGTCAATGATGTGAGATTATTGAAAGTACCTTTTAAGGGCATGCCCATTCACCGGGAAGGTATCGAGCTGTCCTTGCAGAGTCTTTAAACGGAAGGTATTAGGACCAAGTTTTTCTGCTATCACATATGGACCTAACCAAAGACGTTGGAATTTGGTATGTTCCCCTTTATCTTCAAGTGCTTTGTCCCATCTCAAAACCAGATCATCTACTTGTAATTCTCTATTCGAGGATGAGCCATGGTCAAACCATGACTTAACGATTTTCTGGTGTTTTGCAAAATGTTTCTTAGCATTTTCTCTTTCCTCTTCCAACTTCAATAGCAGACTGATTCTTTCTTTGATGGCTGAATACTCAGTTTCTTGTACAGCTCGTGCAAGCTGTAACTAAGGTAAAAACAGATTTGGGGGAAGAATAGCATCCACTCCATATACCAAAAATAAGGGAGAGTTACCAACAGATGATTTTGGAGTAACCCTATCATCCCATAGAGCTTGATATAGAACAGTATGCCAATTCTTGTGATGTTCAGCTATGGATCTTTTCATAATTTTCAGCAAGTTCTTGTTTGTTGATTTAGCAAGGCCATTGCCTCGTGGGTAGTAGTTTGTTGAATACCTGATTCTGATTCCCTTTTCTAGTGAAAATTTAGTCAATTCTCCAGAAGAAAAATAAGATGCATTATAAAACACGAGAGATTCAGGCACTCCAAATCTGGTGATTATGTTAGTTTCAAGAAAATACAATACCTGATTTGTATTGACCACCCGCAAGGGTTCAGCTTCAGACCATCGAGTAAAATAGTCATTGGCAGTTATGATGTACTTATGCTGAAGGGAGCAGGATGGATTTATTGGCCCAATGATGTCAATTCCCCACTATTGGAAAGGTCTGTCCACCACCACAGGCTGTAAAGGAAAAGCTGGTTTCTTAACTCTGCCAGCTGCGGTCTGGCAATCTTGGCACTTTCTTACGAAAGAATGGGCATATTTAAAAAGAGTTGGCCAGAAATAACCTGCTCTTAAAATTTTATGAGCATTAGTATCACCACTGAAGTGGCCACCAGCGGGACCGTCATGCAGTTGTGTTAAAACTAAATCAGATTCCTCCTTTTCGAGACAATGAAGTAAAACTCTGTCTGCATTTTTCCTGAAAAGCACATTAGTTGCCAATTGATAGGGCACTAATTTTAATCTTACCGCTCTTTTCTTCTTTGGGTCTAAATGATCTGGAGTGCTGTCAGTTTCAAGATAAGTGCGAATGTCAGTATACCATGAGCTAGTAGGGTCTGGGATAAAACAAATTTCTTTTAGGATCAGGACATCATCTAAAGGTATGTCATTCTGATTAGCAGGTAGATGTGCCAATTCGGCAGCCAGTTTACAGAACCCCAAACCACGTATGACTTGAGAGGGTTTAATCTCTAGATCATACTCTTGAAGAGCAACCATCCAATGTGCTCTTTTTTCTCCAAGGTCCTTTTGTACCAACAAATTTCTCACAGCAGAAAATGGAACAATTACCTTGGTTTTCGATTTAAGGAGATAAAGGTGAAAATGTTTTACTATTTTGAACATGGAAAAAGCCTGTTTATACACTTCATGATAGTTCAGTTCAAGTCCTTTTAAATTCTAGCTCATGAAGGAGATGGGTACCTCATACCCCTGCTGGTTCTTCTGAGTAAGAACAGCTGCATAAGATATGTCAGATGCAAAAGTATAGAGAATAAAGTCTTTCTTGAAATTAGGACTCACAAGTGCGGGTGCCTCAGCTATGGCCTCTCTAATCATGATAAATGACTCCTTTTCTTATCCCCCCTTTAAAAACTACTGTCTTTCTTAATCATATTTTGCAGTGGGCGCACGATTTCAGAAAAACTTGGAACAAATCTCCTTACGAAATTTATCTTTCCCATGAAGGATTGCATGGATTTCTTGGTAGCAGGAAAAGGAATCCTAGAGATAGCTTATGTTCTTTTTGGATCAATAATGATCCCCTATTTTGACACTACAAACCCTAGCAAAATTCCCTCAGTTACTACAAATATTGTCTATTTAGGGTTAAGGGAAATACCAAACTTCCTGCAACATTCAATCACTTTACATAAGTGTGAGATGTGATCAGATCTATTTTTGGAAAACACAGTGACGTCATCCAAATAGACAACTATAGAGTGATTTATCAGTCCTCTGAAAGCAGCGTCCATTGCCCTTTGGAATGTGGCCCTGGCGTTTATCAATCCGAAGGGCATCTTCCTGTAGGCATAGGTTCCCCAAGGTGTCCTAAAAGTGGTTTTTAGATGGTTTGCAGGAGAAACTAAGACTTGGTTGTACCCAGAGAAACCATCTAATAAAGACAACATCTGAGCACCTGACACCTTTTGGAGGATTTGCTCCATGGGCGGGACATGATAGCTGTCCTTTTCTGACGATCTATTTAAGTTTTGAAAGTATACACATAGACAAATATATCCATTCTTCTTCCTAATGGGAATAAGGTTTTCCACCCACTGTGCATGGCGTATAGGAAATATGATCCAGGCAGTAAGTAGTTTATTCAATTCTTTCTTTACTGCTGGTTCTAAGGCAGGGTGCATTTTCCTTAGTTTCTGCTGGAACAGTTTTGACTAAGATTTCATGGGAATTATGTGTTGTATGATTTGGGTATCAAAATTATTTAGATCATCGTAGGACCATGCAAACACATCCTTGAATTCACTAAACAGTTTCAGGAAGGCATATTTCTCATTTGGAGTGCAGTCTGATCCTAAGTTGATATTTTGAGTATTTTCTTCCGTGCCTAACTTTATGGTTTCATAACACATGTTGGAACTGTTTGTATTGAAATTAGGCACTCCCTTGAACTTATCATGCAGGTCGTAATACTTTTCGAGCCTGAGAACTGATGTAGGAATCGAATTTACCTGTTCAAAAGATTGATTGACGGAACGAGGTGGGTGGATTACTGAGAGATTGTGTAGATCCTCATCATGTGTGATCTCGTCAATCACTGATTCATTAAAAATATCTTCCCCTGTTAAGAAGGCAACAATCTATGAATCATCATTAAATACACGCCAGTTAGTAATGTTATCTGGAATTGACGGTCTAAATAATAACTCAATAGAAAAAACATTAGGGGAATTTTTTTTTGTGGGAATGAGTCGTGAAGCTACATTTTCCAACAAGTCAGCTTCTTGATTCTGAAAACGAGGAATGGATTCGATATTAAAGGCATCAAGTGCTGAAATTAAATTCCATACCTCCTTTTGATAAATTTGCAAATGATTAGACAAGAAATGAATGGAATTGCGGACTTGTCGAACAATAATTTCGGAATTGCCAAATGCAATCAGAACTTTAACCTTTAAGTCCAATGCCTTCTTGAGTCCCTGGATGAGGGCTTCATACTCAGCTTCGTTATTTGTGCAAAGAAATTCCAGCCTACAAGATAGCATGAATTTGTTTCCTGCAGGGTCTAGGAGCATACAACCTACTCCTGCACCTTCCTTTGATTAGATCCATCAAAATACAGATGCCAAGGCTTATCAACAAGACTAATTACATCATTTACATTATTCAGAGTGTTAACCAAAATGGGGGTAGCTTCCTGAAAATAACAATGCAGAATTTCTGATTTATTTACAGAATCGGTAAATGCAGATTTAAGTGCAGGAAAACTCCCCAAATTAGAATCATATCCGTAGTTTCCTAAAATGGAATCACTAAAAAAAACTGGTTCAATGGGAGCGTTAATCTCGGTCACAGTGTGTTTCATGTACCTCTCCCTGTCAATTCTGATCTGATTTGATCGCCCATTTTTAGGTAACCACAAATGTGACCAATCGATCAAAAAGTACCCTTTTAAGGCCTGAGACCAGCCACGACTTAAAAACAACCCATAGCCATCCGATATGTCTGCTACCACTACATCTATAACTTGGAAGAGCTGTGGATTAGTGGCGATTCTGATCATTACTCCTTTTAATTCACCTGCAATTTTCACCTTAGACTGATCTAGTTGGCTAATTTGAATTTCACAAGGAGTGGGCTTGGCATTCAGCTTCTTACAGACCGAATAAGGCATAACATTTGAAGAAGCTCTGGAATGAATCATACAGTTATGAAAATTCCGGTTAAATATTTCAAACGTTAGTAGAAATGGTGGAGTTGTAGATTTGGAGTTCTTACCTATCAGTGCATCTTTATCAGCGACTGTTTTGGTATTACTATTAAAACCTACTACTGTTTTACTGGTTGAAGGATCAAGATTATTGACTAAAGGTACAAAGGGCTGATTCTTTGTTTCGGTGGTTGATGGATTTGACAAGTTTGATAGTATTGAACCTCCAGGCATGGGATAAATTTTCAATAAATCAAACATGCTGATATTTTCGCTCCGTTTCTTGAGATCTTCTATGATGTGATATTGGAGATCTATACCTTGAGTGGTAGACTGCTGATTTGAATATTGGGGACTGTTCTTAGGTGATGGTGACGGTTGCGAATCCATAGGCCCTTTACTTCTTGTGTTATGGGTGTGCTGGTTGACAAAGAGAGAATGATCACTAGACTCCCCTTCTTTGGCTGAACTATCCCAGAAATGGCAATTAAGTGGGAGAGGATCTTTAGAAGTTTCCTCCTCAGTTCCAGGCTTCTTAGGTTCATGATCTTCATCCGACTCCTGATCGGTTGAAGAATCGGGTAAGGCATAAAGAACTCTTATAGTATTAAAAACTTCTTCATTGGTTGATATGTCAGGTGGAGTATTCTACCTGGAATTTGGGGATGTAAATGGTTGATATGGGGTTTTGAAATTCCCTCTGTTTGAAGTACCTACCCTGCTATTTCGTTTCAATATCACCACTTCATTTGTAAGAGATCTAATTGATTGTTGTAATTTTTCTACATCGAAAGCAGGAGCATCTCTTTTATCAGTGTTGGTTCTGGCAGGGGTTTCATTACGTTTACGAAGGGAACCATCAGTTTTGCCATTATTTTTTGGTTTGAATGTTAATGAATTCTTTTCAACCTTTATTGCCTCTTCAAAGGTTTCAACTAATGTGATTTTACCATCTTGTTTCACAAACATACCCAGGTATTTAGGTAAAGTTGAAGCATAATTCTCAATTATGATATCTTCTGGAGGTTGGGAGGCTACTGGTATCTTATTTAAGAGAGTAAGGAAATGTTGATTGAAATCCTTTATCCTTTCTTTGCTATCGATCTTGATTCTATCCAGTCCCAGTGGTAACATAAGAAGAGTTTTATCTTCACCAAACTTGTTTAGGAATGCCTGAATAAAATCAGTCCAGCTAGTTATGGATCCTTGAGTTAGGGAGAAATACCAAACTGCATCTTTGCCTTCAAAAGTTAAAGGGAATAAGCAACATACCACATCCTGATGTTGGAAATTCATAGTCTGAACAGCCAGGATGAATTTGTCAATGTGATTTTTGGCTAGACCCTTATCATCTGGTTCAAACTTAGGTAGCAGTTTATCAGGGTGTTTGGGTAAGTTATGCTGTAGTCCAGTTACAGCAACGACACCACGTCGTAACCATGGCCTATCAGCATTAGGATTACCTTGATCTCGATCACCCATGTCTGGATCAGATTCTAGGTCTGATGAAGATGCGTTGTTATGGTCACGGGGACTATCAGGTGGAGATTTAGGAGGTGAAGGGGGTAGGTCAGATCCACCCACAGACAATAATCATCGGGAGGTGTTATGACTAGCCACTCCTCTAAAAATATTACTAAGGTGATAATCAGGATACCCTGTCAATGGTTCAAGAGGCTCTTCTCCAATCGGATCAGTAGTTGACTCAGTTATTGCCAAGGTCTGAAAATGAGTTCTACTTGGCAATCCGAAATTGATCGGAGGGATCCCTGTTTGGCAAGAATAGGCTCTAGTTAAAATTCTGCATGACTCCTTTGAAGTTTGACTTATCTTCTCTGGGGAAACTGGTGAGACATTTGGGTCTCTCTAAATAATGTTCCTAACTGCATCTAAGAAATGGGTATTTATAGTTTTGAGTTGTGATGTAGAGACCGGGGTAGACAATTTTCCAAAACTTGTGAGGGAGGAAGAAGGTTGATTACTAGAAGGAGCGTTATGTGATCGATCAGCCATTAAGCTTTAATCTCATGCCCTCCTTCTAGCGCCATTTGTTGGCCAAATATACTGACCTAGGCCAACAATGAAAAGACAGCCCACGCACTCAACTTACTACAGTATTGTGCGTGTTTGGAGTAACTGTCTCTCACAGGATCAAGGCCCTGCTGCCTGTAAAATCTGCTCTCAAACTAGAGAGTCTCTTTAGTTGTAGGTGGTAAGTTGGACTTAACTGAATCTTATGATAAATCAAAGAGATTCAACCAAATAACTAACTGATACTAAAAAAAAAACTATCTTAAACTAAATACGGAGAATAATAGCTCCTAATTCTATCCTGTAATGACCTAAGTGCAAATTATCTATCTCAACTGAGAGCGTGTTTAGTTTGGCTTGACAACAGGTATCAGTTTATAAAATGATCTGTAATTCTGCGTTTGTTAGAGAAGTATATCAGCAACAGAAACAAATCTAGATTAACTCATAACAAGGTGATATCTCATTGCAATATAATTTAAATAGAAAATGAAGCATGTAATCAAGTAAATCTAACATAGTCTTGAAATATGATAGATACAATTAAATATTAACCTGAAGATGAGTCAAGGTCAGCTTACACGGTCAATATTCATGTAGCACTATTTCATAATCAATTGAAAAGTCATGAAGAAGCTCACTTACTTTCAAGATAACAAATAATCATTTATATTTCAATACCATGTACTCATTTGAAATCCAACAAAAAAAATGATTTCACATATACTATAACAATATATATATATATATATATATATATATATGAAAATGAAATTCAACAAAAGAGAAAATTCATATAGGATAGTATGAAATGACTGAAAGACTTAGCTACGGTCCTCAGTATTCTATAGCAACCAGTAATCCTCAGAAACAGTTCTAAAAGAACACAGACATAACTTAATATATTATAGCACTGTAGAATATGCGTTCTCCACAAGTCTTTGGAATCGAACCCTTTACTTCTGTTTAGAATTTGTTTATAGAGGGAACTACAAACTACAACTAATTAACTAAAATTCCCATTTCTAAAGAAATATGTGGATTTTATCCAAATATAGTTCCAGAACGACCGAAATCATAGGCATGCTGTTATGTAACCATCTGGAGAGAAAAATACGCCAAGAAGATTAACTTACTGGAGAAATCCAGCACTATATTCTCCAGAACGTGTTAACACCATATTGGATAATCCATGCTAATAAATGCTTAGAAACAAAAGTGTATAAATCACAGAACAACAATTAGTTGCAATCCCGAAACAACCTCCAATGAGTAACTAAGCATAGTAAAAAAGCACAAATGTAGGATGTTACCTAGCTTCAACTCAACAATTTCATTAACACCTGTAAATGTCAAACAGAAATATTTTTAGCAAAATACAATGATGATCATATAAAAATGAACGAGATTCCTGCAAAATTTTAATTCTGCAGATATCTCTATTTAATAATCAAACCATGCACTAAGAGCCAAAAACTAACAAAGTCAACATATCACTCACCTGTTCAAGGGCTATTCAAAATCATCTGTGTGCATAACTGAAGATTCAAAAGACAAAATTTAGAATTCATTGCAGAAACAAAATGTCAAGTTTTAAAAGCTGATTCGACTGACAATCGAATTGGTACACTTCTCCTTGCTTCATCCAGCTTGGATCTGAACCTGACAGCTCTGATCATGTTAATCCTGTTCTGCTTATTCAACTTTTTATTCTTCAACAGAATCCTTTTAATTTGTTCTTTATATTTCAACTTCTTTCTTCTCAACACATCCCACTTCTCAATCCAAGAGATCAATTTAGTTTTTAAACCTGTGATTTCCTCCATGGAAATTGTTTGTATAACTTGAGCTTCCTTTAAGTCGATTTTTAGAGAGGAAATGACTCGGGCATAAGGATTTTGATCAATTTGCTCTTTCGACTCTCTGTTCATGGCATTTTGGGCTTCCTTAGCTAGGTAAATATTTTGATCAATTTCTTGATCACATTCATGGTTCACTTGCTGACTGTCAATGACATCATTTGCAGAGGCATACACGTACTTAAGATCCAGAATAGATGGGCCTATGATTACTGGGTTTGAGAGAATTTCTGAGGAGTCACTTACCTCAACAACCGAGATATCCCCAATATCTAAATTTCTCTTGGCAATCAAGGCGACTGTCATACTGTGTGTGGTCCTATGTATAGCTCGATTGCTCATCACCTGGCTAGTCTGATCTTCAGCCTTTGTCTGCCCCATATCAGCCTGTGAGTGAGGAGGGTTCTTGTTTTGAAAGGGTACGGGGGTTGGCGGTTTCCTTACTCAAACTTGAGAATTATCAGCAGGGACTTTAGAATTTGTGTTAACCTTGACCTTTAGATCACCGATATTCAGGGTTTGGCTAGGTTCGGCTATTTCATTGCCCAAATTATCTTCAGAACCATAGTCCTCGAGTTCAGGCTCAGATTCTTTATTATTTATACGTCTACGCCTAACCCTAGGCCTCTGTTTGGGCCATTCCTCATTAACACCAAACCTATTACGCATGAGTAAGGAATCCCAGGTTTCACCTAGTTCTCCTAATCGATAGGACACAAGGATTTTAATTAACCCATGATGGAATAAACTCTTGTCCTTATCCCCAATATTAGTTTGATATGTTCATGCCATTTTGTGCAAGCTATTCAAGAAAAAATAGGGCATATTCATAGGGTATCCTTTGAATATCATCAACATCCGGAGGTGATAGAATTGCGTTTGAGACAACCTACCTTCGTAAGTAACATAGCTGATGATTAGCTCCAACAAAGCCCACCATTTCTTCATTAACAGTCTAGAGGGGAAGCCAGATTTAAACTTGGTTTGCCGATGAGTTGGGGTAAGAAATCTCTTCCAATCGTCATTTTTTATATGCTTGCATTTGTACCACCGCTCACCTGTTTGTGGAAACCCAATGACTTGATAAATAAATTCCTCAGTCAGCCTTAGTTCAACATCCCCAACATGTGCATTAACCCCATCAAATGACTCTGCAAACACCTTGGATACAGCTACATTGAAACCAAAAAGTTTTTGTAAGAACCCCAGCCATCCAAACCTTAACATTACCTCTCGACACTCAGGATCAGCATGCAGATACTCATCACCTATGAGCTTGAACCTGGACACTGGAGCAATGGCAGCGAATACACAAACCTTTAGGGTTTTCAAAAACCAGACTAAAAGATATAGCCGATTTATCAACAGCCTGGGCATTACCATCAATATTTCAAGATGCCCTATTTATCAAAACCCTACAAATCTCCCTGTAAGTTCATCATAATGCGAGTTGATAGATAAATGAGATTTTGAAAACATCTTACCAGATCATGATGAGCTGCAGGGGAGACAAGTGAGCGAGTTATTAAGAGTGATGTTTGTATGATGAAAGATTGACAGATGGAAACCTTCAAGTGACACGAATACCAAAATCCTAGTTTCACCATGACTTCAGTGTTGATCGTTATTTTTTATAATGTCGTGATGATCTAGAATAACTCATCATTTCAACACATGACTGGATGCTTTTCAAAACGCCAATCCTTCATTCATCAAATAAAACCATAATAATGTGACCATCTAAGGATATAATTGATAACTCGGGATCAAGGTTATTATGAAAATGATCGGGAAATAATGTAACCGAACCTATGTCAAAACCTAAAAAGCTGCTTTAGACCCTCATGGCAGACTTTAACACTAACTCATTTCATAAATACAAATTTGAAATGAGAATAAGCGTATAGTAATGTATGGCTCATGAAAATTATATTGAATACACTTTAAAACCTTATGACAAACAAGATGAGATGAATAATTCAGAAGTGATGAAGCTTTATTAGGTCTCCTATATGAACTTAAACAGTAACAGTTATCACACCATGTAGTAGATTGTTTGAATTAATAATAATAATTCATTTGATTATAAACATGCATGAATGATAAGTGGAATGAAAATAGGAGCTACTAACTTCTGTAATTATAGTTTTCCAGATGATTAAAAGAAATGAGGGATTAAGATCATGAGAATCAAATTTGGCATAAGTTGATGTTAATCCTTGTGAATCGATGAATGAATTAAACTTCTGTCGGGAGTGCCTTAAGAATCAAACATTCTTAGGGCACTCCTAGAATATCCATGATGAGTGTTGATCCAGGTGAAAATATCAAATGTTGATCGAAACATTACCAATTTTCAAATTATTTGTGTTAAAAATGTTCCAAAGGGTGTTGCTCGCCAATACTCGGGCATTAGGATTGTGCTTGAATGCTTTAGGACTCCTTTAGGAATGCGAGGTGAAACTTTAGGCTTGTCACTAGGTTTATCAATACACAAAGGGGTCTCGGGTGGAGCACGTTATTTTCCTATGTCAGGTTGCGACGAACCGTAATCTTTAGCTAATGTCACAAGATTCTTGGTGGACATCATATTGATGCAACCATGGACGCTTACGGTGTTTGACAGGTTTTGAATCCCACTAGAAGCCCTTCCAGAGTCCATGGTCCTTGAATTCATATTTTTGTTTTGTGGTAAAGGATACGTCAATAAAGCTGGGCTCTGTGCGATGAATTTTGAGGCATCTTCCATATGGGGGCACAAGTGAGTGAGGTGATCTGCCATGCAAATATTGCAAGGGAACTTGACCTTAATTTTAGACTTCTTGTCCCCCCCAACATTATTATCGTTCTTGTCATCATTAGCATTTTCGTTCCTATTCCCACCCTTACGATTATTTCTTCCTTTTTTCTTATTCTGTCTAGAGTGCTGGTTAGTCCAGGGTATTTTTTAAATATTCTAATATTATACTTAAGTATAGTATTGTAGGCGATAGTTTTGGATTGAAAAAAACATGTTTATAGATAGGTAGGCAAATATTAAATACGAAACATAAAATTAACTCTAAAATGTGTAAATTTTGGTGAATTTTATGATAAAAAACATATTTTATGTAAATATAAGCGATATTAATCACTAAAAATGATCAAATAGCGAATTTATTTTTTGGAAAAAACCCAAAAAATAGCCAATTGGCGAAATTTCGCCCCTAAAAAATTACCGTGTTGGTTACCCTTCTGGTTCAAGGATTGCATAGAGTGTACATCCACTATTTGAGTGGGATGAGACAAAGCCATAGCTTATCCCAACGCAAGCTGGTTAATAGACAAAATTTTCATTTTATTTGTTACCAAGTCTGCAAGTTTAACACTCGCAGAGCCAATAATGCCATCAACATGTGGCCCAGGTTTGAATTAGGATCAAAATTTGACCGAGGTGCATTTAGAATAATCTCATATAAGAGCCCATACTGAGCGTAAATCAAATCTAGTTGCTGAGCTCGAAAGATATCTTGTTCCTCGTTCATCACTCCAGATGTGGAAACATCCTTCGCTATATATGGCAATAACGATTTGAGGAACCATTCCAAAAGAAACTTTGGTGGAATGTGAGCCTTAATTAACTGCTTCCTACACCACTCTTGAATGTGATCATAGATATGGGTGGCTTTATCCTGCCGAAATGTTGACAAGAGCTCAGTACCTGCATCGTAAGGAATAGGAAGCTTAAAGTGATTGAGAAAGGTCATGGCTAAGTCATTGAACATACAATATGTTCCCCTAGGAAACTCTATATACCACTTCGTCGCAGGACCCGTGAGGGTGCATTGAAAAAGTTGTAAACGAACAGAATCATGATTTAATGAATTTGAAGACAACCATAGGTGGAAATTAGTAACACGCTCTCCATGGTCCTCACCACTCTTACCTTTGAATTTTTGATTGTCCAAAGGAATCTTGGCAAGAACAACTAGCCATCTCGGATCATGAGATACCGGATCATTTTTAAATCTCGATAAGTCTGGAAAGTTTAACTTTGCTAGGAAAGGGAGCCTAGGTTTTGAAATATGATCCCTTGCTCCCTGATAAGGATGATTCATGTAAGTCTGGTTGTTGTAAACACCATGGACTTGGCCAGTGGGATAGTAGCCTCCTCTCGTTTGACCCATGAAAGGGTACATGGGGATGTGTAATTTGGAATGCCTTGAGACTAGTGTGCTACGAAGCCATAGTGGTAGGAATGATAAGCAGGTTGACTCTTGAAACCATAACATGGTACATAAGGTGGTTTATAAGGTGGAACTTACCCTGTATACACATAAGGAGGCACATAGCCCTGTGACACTACAGTGTGAGTAGACTTGGGAACAACATGAATAGCGGTAGCACTTCGGCCCGAAGGACCATTTGAGCTATGGGGAGGATGTGTCATAAAAAAGTGCATTTGAAGGAACTGGTACTGAAGACGATGGAGCATAGGATGGAATATAACATGTACTTCCAATGTTCACATGTATAGGTCCATTTCCATGAACATGGACTCTAGTGTTAGGCCTAGGTAATGGGTATGAAGGTCTCCCCACCGCAGGAGTGGAAGGTGCAATATGAACACTACTAAACCTATCCGCATGGAAAGGAATGGAATTTCCCCTAGGAATAGCACCAGGGTCAACACCAGATCTGAAATTGGGAGATGAACCCATCTTAGGAAGGTCTGTCATGCAATACCTAAACAAGCCAGTGCTAGAGGGTACAAAATGAGTCTCACCGCTTGACCTATGTGAAGTATATTGATGGTTTGTGTTTACATAGTCTGGAAACTATGATAGTACATATGACGTTCCAACCTCAATGTGATCAGATTCTTTCAGAGTCCCATATAAAATATCAGGTATGTTCTCCACCTCAGGGGGTGGATAAGGGGGATTCTCTAGGATCTTAGATGTATGAATCATAGTGAGATCAGTGTGTGAATCAAAGTGAGTATTAGTCCACCTGAAATGTCTAGTTCTCTTCTGTGAAGGAGGAGGAGACGTAGAAGGAAGAAGACCTTCTAAACATCGAGAATGATGAAGTACCTCTCCCAGATGCATGATGACTCAACAAAAATAAAGAGACTCAAACCAATTCCATAAAGTAGTATAGCGTACACAGAGCACACTCCTAAGAAAATATACATCCAAAATGCAAGAAAACCAAGGGGAGGATATGTGAGCTCCCAAATGCAGCAGGTATGTCTCACCTTAGAGAGGCTTGAGACTCCTATACACTACAAGTGAAGGTGTGTAAGCAATGATAGTGGGCCTCAGCTTCAACACATAAAGCGACTATGTTTTTCGACCCCTACATTGCGAGGAGACTCAAAAAATAACCTCTGTAAGTACCCCATGTAATACCTAGGTAAGGCAATTAAGGTTACCACAATATAACCAATTCTCCAGTGGATAGTCTCAAGCAGGATATACCATATGGGTAGGGTAACAAATCCCGAAGCTCGATAGAACCAACCGACACCTCAAAATCCCCCAGATACGAATAAGATCCTGGAAATATCTCCTGTGCTCACAGAAAGTGGCCATGGGCTATCCCAACCACGACCGTTTACGTTGCCTCGTGCTTAAATCCTATGTAATAGGAGCCTCCTACGAACACTATTTATACCAAGGATTTCACTCTCTCACCTGGACAAACACCTACTTGTTTTGTTTAGTAGCCTTGGAGAATTTACTCAAAATGAACTATTCCAAGACTCTAAAACCTAAGTTTGTTGATGTACCCTATCAAACAAAAAATGTTTAATTCATTTTAAATTAAGTGTTTATTTTAGTGGCTGTGATTACTCAAAGGAAATGACCACGCAACTAATGGTGTTATGACTCAGCAATGAAAGTAAATAATGCACACCTAACAAACAATGCCAAGTGCAATTTTGTCTTTAAATGAGAAAACGGGGTATGCCACTACATGAGATGCATATTTTCCCTTCAAATGAGAATGCAACCATTCCTAAATGAAAACCTGACTATAACTTCAGTAAGCAAACCTAATGCAAGTACCATGCAAGTGAAAAATGCAAAAATGCATAATCATGCCAAAAATAAAATATTTTTATATTTTCAAAATAAATGATATGTGAAAGCAACAAAAGACTCTACAACTCTTAGACCCTGCAAACACTCACATATAGCATCCAATAAAGGCACTAAGACAAAATAAATATAATGCACTAATACCAAATAAAAAAAGGAAACAAGATGACAAGAACCAAATCTACTTAAAAATAAAATAAAAAGGGTCTATGGTTAGAAACAAAGGCAATATACAAACACCAACAGTACCTAGGAAGACTCAGCAACACTCAAAATTCACCCAAAAACTCTCAATCATCCCAATCAAACTCAAAACAGAGGCATACATGACTATTCACAGAAAACCTGCGTGTATACGCGGCTATTTAGGAAAAACCCGCATGTATATGCCGCTGTGAAGCAAAAACTCACTTACAGGAAGAAAAACAGGGCAAAATGATAAGCCAAGGTCAAAATTACTTTGACAGGACACTATTGGGAAAACATACCTCTAGACCCGACACATAAACAAAGAAAAAAAGAACAATTCAACCACATTGTTCACCCAATCCCCAAACAAAAAAAAGGAACCTCCCCAACGAAGTCGTCAATTCTGTTACGGAGAGAAACTTCCTATGGCTTAGGGGTACCAAAATAGATTGAATGACACTAGAAATCAATCCATTCCAATATGCAAGAGAAATAAATACATATAACACTAAGGGATATGAATCATACCTTATTCCAGATGGTTGATGTAGATCCTTGTTGATATTTTCCACCACGCTTGCATTCATAATTCGCCCTCAACAACAACAAACAAGACAAGCATACTATATATCAAAATGTTAGGCCTAATATAGCATATATATAAATCATGTATAAGCAATATAACTACATTCATGGATACACTATTCATAGTTATGCACAAGTATTGGATAGGAAATGGACATTACTATTATTAAAAATAGATATAGAACAATGACAAACTCTGTTGGCACTTCTGCGAACCAGAAAAACCAAGTCCTCCACATGGGCCTCCACCACTTCAATTCTACATCACAATGGAAATATTACAAAGAAAAGGAAAGCTTGGGAAGAGCAGTACTGTGTGCTCCAAAGGGACAAAGGGATGCAAACTCAAGCATAAACAAGTGAGGCAACATTGAACTATAGTTTCCTTGCTCTCCAAATTCTCCTCCTCAATGTATCCAAGAGGCTCAATATATAGCACTCCAAATAGGCAATGGAGGGTTGAGTCTGAGCGTTTTCAAGGAATATGGAAGGCCAAGAGTCAAGTTATTCAAGACTCTATGAGGAAAACTCCAAAACATTTTGTATTCATGCACATTTTCCAATGTACGGGGGTTTTGTCTCAAACGCTGCGTGTACACGCGGATATTGCTTTAAAATTCACAGATACACATAAACATGTGTTTTGGGGGGGTTTCTTGAAACATCAAAGCATAATATGAGAAAAGGGGGTCCAAAGAGTCCGTAGAGGGACATGGAATGCCATAAAGGTGTGATCTACCAAGTGTGGTAAAATCAACTATAACACCTTGTTCCAAGCTTTCCCACTTGTGGGGAAGTGGATAGATGGAAAGCTTAGTAATGGGAATAGTGTAAGGTTTTTTTGTGGGGGGTGTCATCATTACATGGTATATTTGGTGACTTAAATTTCTCTCATATCCCTCAATAGATAAAATATTGTTGATATGAAGGATGGGGAATGACTTTCTTTATGGGGCGATGGTTGAAGTCTAATGTTTCGGGTCTACATACTTAAAAGTGGAGGACTGGGAAACCTTTATTCATAAACTAATTGCTAACAACATTTCCCTTAGGGAGGTGGAAGACAAACAAGTTTGGGCAATGAACCCTACTAGTGGTTATTAAATAACCATGCTTGCTTATTGAGTAATGTTCTCTTCAAAGCAAAACTGAAATTCTCTATGATGGTGGAAGAAGGTTTGGAGGATATGTGAACCAATTAAGTGTATGTTTTTTCTTTAGATGGTGCTCTCGAATAAAGTCATTACCCAATATAATATTTGAAAACATTCTTTTGAGGATCTTGGATGGTTCCCAATGTTTAAAGGAGCTTCAAAATCAATGTTTCATGCGTTTTGTCATTTATTTATTGAGGTATGGTATGTTGCAATTGCTCTCACTAGAGGGGATGGATATTGGAGAGGCAAATACATATAATAAAATATTAAAATATGGTGGGATAACAATAATATTGAAGAATTTGAGGCATTTCCATTGTTAGTAATTTGGGCCATTTGGAGATCTTAGAACGAGATGTTGTTTGAGCAGAGGATGATATCCTATTTGTAAGTTTCCTTCACAATTAAATTTACCTTAAATTGATTTGGGAATGAGATCAAATTCAAGAGGCTAGGGTAGACCATGAATGTCAAATGGATAAGTTTGTACCTTGATGGATTTTCAGTGGTGCTTATGAAGGAAATATGGGAAATGTGGATCTAATGGAGTCCTATTTATTTCATAATAACACATTATCTTTTTCATGTGGGTTAGGGTCATGATCCAATAGCACAACAAAGGTGAAGGTTTCCCTATTGTTAGTGAATATTGTAGTAGAAAGAGGAATTATATATATTTGGATAGTTGAGTATTTTGTTTTAGGGTCCTATCGTGAACCTTGTTGATAGGTTACTAGATGTAAAATGGTCTCTTTATAAATTAAGATCCACTTGGTGGTTGTCCCTATTTAATTGGAGGATCACATATATTTAGGGTTTTTTCTATTTTTGCACTCCACATAGACTAGAATTTTATGTAATGTGATCAATGATCATTATTATACTTGGAGATATACTCATAATAGGTTTCCCCCTCGAAGAGGTAAGTGAGGGTTGCTCTCTCTTTTGGACATCAACAATACAAGGGTTATTTCTTGGGTTCTATCTATTTCTCTCTTTGAGTTTTATGTTCAAATCTCACGTTCTATTGCATTATATTATTTTGTTTTGTAATTCTATGGTTCAGTTACAAGTTGTACTAGAGCACATTCTTGGGCCAAGAATGCACCCAAATTTTAGAATTTGTTTTTAGGATAGAGACATGTTATGATGTATTTAAATAGCACAAATATATCTCATTCAGTGGGAAAAGCTATAGTTGGGTAATAATACATGTAGGAAAGACAAGTGAAGCACCTTATTTTAAACCTTTGTAACCCTTATTGGTACACCTTCAAGTAGTAATGCATTGGAGGACACTTGTATGCATCATTTCACTTCCACATGCCCTTGGGTATATCAAAAGTTCTCAAACTAAATTTAAATCATTCAATATATCATTTGGACACTCTAATGGCACCAATAATAACACTCAGGAAGATTACTCTCTAGTACCTGGGTAGTCAAATAGTATAGCCATGGGAACGATTAAGTCTCCTTACTTATCACCCTAATATATTGGGATGAGTAATATCGTTGGACCCCATCGATATATCATAACACTATATAACTTGGAAGTACCTTATCCTTAAGACCCTATAAATCCTATAATTTGCTTCATAGTCCTAAAATTCCCACGTAATTTGAAAAATTCATCATTTTTATAGCCTAAAATGACACATCTCTTCCTGTGATCACTTTCCCATGTTTTTGTCGCATGTCAACACTTCCATGATGACACTTCATGAAAGTCACTGAAAAAACACCGAGATTCAAGAAGCCATATATATTATTTTATAACTTTGTTTGACCTCTTCTTTGAACTGTTGTAAAGGTATTCGAGTAGGGGAAATCTTTCTAGAAGACACCAAATCCTGAAAATGTCTAGAAGTACCCTAAAAATTATATTTTTATACCTAACCATGACTTTGTTTAAGGGGACCCACGGTTATACCTTTGCATCCACGACTCTACTTCATTAGACCCATGTTTTTCACTTGAAGTCACCAAAAAAATATTAAATTATCTTAATTATCTAAATTAGGGTCAGTTTGGGTGGTTTTGGAATTGATTTGGAAGTTATAACTTATCCCTATTCGACCCCTAATATTTAAGAAAGTATATAAGAGATGGAGAGAGGTCTATGGAGAGGAATTGAACCTTTGCATTGTTATGTTGGAGGAATTGGGACTCTCACCCCCCTACATTTTCCCTAGATGTCATCTTCTTGTGTTGTAGAGTTTGGAGGCCAAGTTCCTTGGAGAAGAGAAGCAGAAGAACCAGATCAAGGTTTCGTGAGGTTCCTAGCAAGAGGATAAGGTGAACTCTATATTTCTTCCACTTGATTAATAAAGATGTGATGTAATTTTTCTTCCCAAATCATTGTTCAATGTGTGTTGAATCTCTGTTATGATTATATGATGATACTTATAATATTAGGTTTTCATGTTTTACTGAACATAATCTCCTTTCATATAGTCTATTTGGTTTGAGGAAGGTTAATCTTGTTTTGTAGGTCTCTTGGAGAAAGAGGAGCAAGAGGAAGGGCTAGAGAAAGCTTGGACCAGCCTTCAGTGATCAGGTACAGACCTTAATTATATCTGAATATTGCTTATATTTTCTTGTTGAACATCGTACATCTATATTTCAACATTAGTATGTTGATGGCCTCTTAACCCCTAGCCATAGGAACACTTTCCTCTACAACAGAATTGGCAACTTCTCTGGGGAGGGCCTTATCTATTTGAGTTTTCTTTTACTTCTTTCCAATGTTTTTTAAGGTTTCAATTCCTTCTTAAAACTTAGGAACAACCTTTGATTTTGATAGAGCACCCCCCCTTCCTTATAAGGGTAGTTTTAGACCTTTTTTGGGTTGTTTTCCACCCATTCACAGATGTTGGACTAAACAATAGCAATTTCTTGATGCATTTGTGACCCTGTATAATAGCTACATGTGACTCATTTGTGACCTTGCCTTAGAGAAACTAGTGAATTCCCCTGAATGTGCCTGTTTTCATCATTTTTGTTGTTTTTTTGGTTGTTTGAGGGGTCTTTTTGGGTTCTCTGCATGTGCATGAATCTATGGAGTTAGTATCATCTCTTTTCAGTGCTATTTATCTACTTGGTAAGTCTCTATCAAGTCTTTGAACTTTTTTTGCTTTCCCCCCCCCACCTCCTTCTTCGGTTTGAACTTGTTGGACAAGGTGTTGAGAAGCCTCTGTTTGTAGGTTTAGGCTGAACCTTGGACCTTATTGACCATTGTTTGTGTTAGTATTATTTCTTAGTCTCTTCTTGAAAAAGTGGTTGGCTTGTTTACCTTTGCAATTATTCCTTCCTAGTGAGGTTATTTCTGACTTTAGGGAAACCTAGTGTTTGTTAGTGAGGGTATCTAACAATAGTCTATTTGCTTTGCTTACATTACTTTGCATGCATTAGTTTGTAGGCTGTTTTTATTTTTTGTTTATAAAAGAAAAATAAAAAGAACATATAGATGCTTTGTATGCAAATAGATTAGGGTTTTAGTGCAAATTGCATGGCATGTCATTGTTTTTGAAAAAAAAAGAAGAATTTTTTCTTTCGTGGCTTTCAATTTCAGTTTGGAAAGAAAGAGAAGTAGGTTTTTTTTTGCATTTCAAGTTCTCTTTTGATTAGTCATTTTGTTTCTACTATCGAGTAAAACACCATTTGTTTCACCTTCACCACCCTTTGAGTAATCAACAACCCTTTAAAAATGAACGTTTAATATCTAAAACATATTAGAAACCGTTTTTTTCTAGGGACGACACACACTAGTCTAGGATAGTGTTTTGGGTTAGGGATATATTAACTACCCAAAAATTTAAAATGAAACATAGTGGCCTATCTTTAGGAGATCGAACTTCGCAGAGAAAGATGCCAGAAATATCCTCTAGCAAAGGAGTCAAGCATGAGGTCGTGCGATACTGAGTACTTGGAGACACCCCTCCTCTACTCAGTAGAGAATACACTTGAGTTGTTACATGTTTGGGGACTCATCCATTACCTCCTCCCAGCCCCATGTGGTTCCTGGTACTGCTTGAGTTTTGGGCTTAGCTACCCTGCCCATGTGCATCAGCTGTACTGACGACTGTTTCGACGACATTTTTTTATGATTTTGGTAGCCTTAACATCTTGACATCTAGGACTCTTACACGGGTGGCAGTGGGAGGTTATTTCTATTGCTCCTAGGGTATACTTGGAAGGTAACCTCGATTGACAAATTGGGAGGGTAGTTGGGTGATTCCAGTGCTTGCACTCATAAAACTCATAATGAGACACCAAGTAACTACTCTCCAACCTTCGCTAGTTGGTTTTGGGACCTCATCATCCCAAACTCTCCTTTGTAAGACATCCTTGTGTGTCTTGTATTGATACTTAGGATTTTTTTCTAGTGGTGTGCTCTTTGTGCTGTTGGTTACTAACCCCAGACTTGTATTACTTGTTAAAGTCATAAAATAAGGCTAATACCCGTATGAACACTAACCAGGAGATCCCCATGTTGGGATATCCTTATACTTTCCCTCTCACTGAGAATGTTGGTGTTCCTTTGATGGCCACCTTGAATATACCTAGATTCACCCTGGGGCTATTGGTTTGGTTGTTTTTCACTCCAATTGTCCTGAATGCTTCTGATGCTTCTCAAGCAAGTGCCTTATATTAAGGGCATAAAAAATGTCTCCCGTTCTCCTGTAGAGACCTCTCCTCCTCGTTCTACCTCAGGCGATGAAACTTTTGATACTAGTAACCGATAGTCTAAAAGGATTAAGAGAAGGAAGAATAGGAAGAAAACTCAAAAGAAAGGGGGCACCTGTTCAAGCTCTGTAGGTCAAGTTGAACCCAACCACCCAACCTCTGGAAAGTCATGCTGGGGGAACCATCCAACCTCTGTAGGTCATGTTGGATCTAATCTCCCAGCCTCATAGGTTATGCTGGGGTCACCTTTTCAACCTATGCAAGTCATGTTTATCCTAATCACTCAGCCTCTACAGGTCATGTTGGTGGAACCCTTCCAAACTCTACAATTAATGTTAGACCCAGTCACTCGGCCTCTACACTTCATGCTGGGGGCACCCCTCCAACCTCTGTACGTCATGTTGGATCCCAAAAATCAACCTCTGCAAGTCAATTTGGTCCTCACCACACAACCTTTGAAAGTCATGTTGGGGGAACACTCTCAACCTCTATAAGTCAAGTTGACCCTAACCACCCAGCCTTTGGAGGTCATGCTGGGGGAAAACAACCAACCTCTGCTAGTCATGTTGGACCTAATCACCCAGCCTGTGGAGGTCATGTTGGGGGAAAGCAGTAAACCAATGAAAGTCATGCTGAAACCATTGAGAAAAATAACCGTTCGAAACTCAAGCCAAAGTTCCCTTGTAGGATTTGTGAGGGATACCACCTTACCCATCAGTTCCCTGCTATCACATAGGTTCAGAGAGTTTGATTCCAAGGACATCATGTTCTTAAAAAACCTAAAATTTATCAACAACCTATTCAACCTTCAGTTGATAAAGTGGTTGAACCAATCTCATCTTTGGTCGATCCCACTCTCCCTTTGGAGAGTGACCTTTACCAAGTGATTGAACCAATATAATATTCGATCAATCCCACTCTCCCTTCAAAGAGTGATTTTCATCAAGCGATTGAGTTGAGGCCATCTTCGATCAATCCCACTCTTGCTTTGGAGAGTGAATCATCTGCTAGTCATATTTTCTTCACTTCTAGTTCAGAACCTTCTGGACAAGGGTTCACTGACGTCGCTTCGGATGAACCCCCACCAATTTATTAGACTACTTCCTTTGATTGGGATAGCCTAGATAAGCCATGCATTCCTTCTGATGCATATTTCCAAATAAAGGTCAACGTTGGACATTACACGATTGGTTGTTGTATTGTTTATGAAGGAGCCTCAGTTAGTATTTGATCTGCATGTGCTTGGTGATGTATGGGATCTCCCAGCCTTATCTCGACTGATAGTTAGTCACTAGAATTTGATAGAAGAACTAGTATATATTTGGGAATTCTTACTCAAACAATGATTACTTTGAGTGGGAAGACTGTCTTAATTGATTTCATAGTGATAGAGTACCCCTTGGACTTCAATACGATCCTCAAGAGTGGTTGTGTCTATTCGATGCAAGTTATGGTGTCAACATTATTTTGTGTGATGTACTTTAATCATAATGAAGACATTGTCACTATCAATCAGTTAGATTTTCTTGATCCCTCTCCTGACCCAATTAGAGACCAAGTATTTCCTTTATTGATTCCTTGTATCTCGATTAACACTACCCTACCACGGGTGAGCTATGTTGCCTCATATCCCTCACATTCAATTGCTACCGAGAAGAAGCCTCTGTGTTCACATTTACCTTCTTGGGACTTGGTCCCAACAATTGACCAGGTGGTCCATCCTATATAGACTATGGATCCCACTCTCCACCCTATTGGTCCAACTAAAATTTTAGACATCTGTCCTATCTAGGATGGTATCCTTCGATCAGATGAAGTATTCCTAGAGTCCTTGATACAATCTAACATTATTTTGGACGTTAGTTCAATTATGATTAAATCTAACCCTAATTTGTTTAGTAAGCCTAATATTTCTATGGATTGGTCTTCTCATGCTGATATTGTTGAATCTTTGGACTCTTCCTTTGAACAACAAGTCAGTGATCGTGATGAGTTATATTTTTCTTATAGATTTTTCAACTCCCGTGTGATACTAAGTTTGTTCCTACAAACTCTATTTCCCTTGTTGATTTATGATTTTCTTTTGAGTTTGATCTTATTGACCATAAACCCTTGTGCCTTAGTATTATAGAGTCTTGTTCATTCGATTTTTACTTGACTACACCTTTTGTAGAAGATATCAAAGTTGCTTGTGTTTCTGCCAAAGTGACCCGCATCAGATATTTTCTTCTGAATATCATTCTGATGTTGTTGTTTCTTGGAGATAGGATTTGTAGTTGGATCTACAATTGTTTACTAGCCTTGCTTTGTTGTTCAAGTTGTAACTGCATTTTCATGTACCCTGCTCATGCTTATGAGACTGATTTCGGCTTCCACACTTTTAGCTCATTGTATGCCCTCATATCTGCTCTCATCATCACTCAACCTTGTACCATTTTTCCTTTGCAACTTGGAACCTTTTTCCTTGAGGAGACATTCCCAGAGTGTATTTATCTTGCTCATGTTCATTTCATTATTATTAGGTCTATTCCTTGGGATTGGAACTAGTTTTTCTTGCCTTTGACACTCGTCTCCTCGCATTTAGAGCACTCTTCTGTATCTGCTTCGAGCTCGTTAAAAACAATAAGGAGGTCGTGAGTTGAATTTTCTGCACTCGTTAAAAATTTATGGGAAATATATGGAGCTATGTTTAATCCTTGGTCCGAATCTTTAAAATTGAATGGATAGCCGAGTTACTTGTTCGTTCATACTCGTTAAAGTAATTGAATGATCATCCACATCGGTGGTAGTTTATTTTTTTTAGACCATGTGGATTACTTATGAAAAAATATTACTCTATTTTATTCAGAATCTCGAAGAATATCTTCAGGCATTGGTTTATCTCTTTTCCAGAACCGGACGACTAAACTTACAGAAAAGGAACCTTTTCGAGCTTAGTTTTCTCTTTTTCATGCTCTAGACCTAAACATGAAAAATATTTCAAGCATACTTTATGTCTTTGTCTTGCTCGCTAAAACCTAAGAAAAAAACATCGAGTTTACTATTGTCAGTCCCATTTTCATAAATAAATGGAACTTTTCGAGTGATATTGCTTCCCTCCACACTCTTTAAAACTAAAGCATTTATGGTTTCTCTTGAAGGAGCATCAGTGTAGTGATAGTTTACACCTTTTTCGGACCTTGTCAACTAACTACAAAAAATGAATACCTTAGTTCGCTTGAACTAAGAGAGTTCTCCTTTGGATTGTTTTATACCTTTTTCGGACTTAGGAGACTAAATTTACGAAAAAGCACCCCCTTGGAGTCTTCTTTGGATTTTTCAGACTCTCAAAACTATGAAAACACCATCGAGCATCCACTAATTTGGGCTCATGAAATCCACTAATCAGTGCCTTATCAAGCATTCTTTTGTCTCTTCTTGGAGATTTCCAATAATGAAGAAGGTCCCGAGTTTTCCTTCTTGGATTCATTAAACCTTTACAAGAAACATGGGAAAGGGAAGTTCATTCACATGTTTTTTACATCATGGCAGAAAGTCTTGTATCCTTGAACAAAGCACCCGTTTTGAGTTTATCATTAGTTGGGTTCTAGTTTTGACCTCATCCCAATTCATATTTTTACTCCTCCACTTGGGTAATTTTCCAATTATATGAGGAATTCGTCAAATGTATCCTACATTGCATATTTGTGTCATTGGTCCCTTTGTGTCAAAATTTTCCTAAGTCACTATTGTTTCATGCTCACTGTTAAAGGATAAACCTTTTTCGACCATTCTGTAGTTTCCTTGACCTTTTGTGTCGTCCATTCCCTGGTATCAGTTCTTTACATCATGTCTATGATAGTCCTTGTTGTAATATTTTGTACCATCTCTCGATCCAATATGTCTTTGACTCACCTCGTGTTGGATGATGGAGGATGCTTTAATGCCTTCCTTCCAACATATCTCTTCCTATCGACCTCAACACATCTTGCTCTAGGAATGATATTTTAGAGTTTGTGACAGTACCTTGGGGATTACATTCATCACTGGCAATTTCCCTCACTATTGGGTAGTGGGAATACCTTAATGTCTCCTACTTGATGGATTCTTCAGGTGTTTTAATTCAAGACCATTTATTCACACTTGCTAGAATGTACTAGGTACATTGGGGGCCATTTTCATTAATGGTGGTTTCCCTCGTGTTTGTTAAAGGTCCTCATTAATGATCGGTAATCAAATGGTTTCCTCCATGTTCAACTTCAGTTCCTTTATTCGCATGGTTAGGATTCAGACCTTTGTACAGTTTGGATTGAAGACCTTGGGATGACAATAGCATCGTCATATTTTTCTATTGCCCGAGTTGCGCAAGACCTTGTAACACTTTATATGACATTTGCTGAGACATAGATCTACCCTGTATTCTTGTGGCTGTGATAGATTATTAAGAAATGATCCACCTTGTTCATTTGTGGCCATGACTCCTTTAGATTTTATATGGTGCCTTTTCTCATATTGAGCGACCATGATAGTTACATCAGTTATACACATGTTGGATCCTCCTGTATATTTATGGCGATAATTCATATATTGACATGTATGTTCCATATATCAGTTTTGTCTGACATTTATCTCTCTTTTAGGTACCTTTGTTCAATCCTATGGTCTTGGATTCTCCATCTATTCAACTCCATACTCAACTGCTTCCTTTTTAATATGCATTTCGGCTATTGTCTTCCCCTCTAAGCTCATACATTAGGGGGAATCCTTTATAGCCTAAAATGTCACATCTTTTCATGTGATCACTTCCCATGTTTTTGTTGCATGTCGACGCTTCCATGACGACACTTCATGAAAGTCACTGAAAAACACCTATATTCGAGGAGACATATATAGACTTTTGTAACTTTGTTTGACCTATTCTCTAAACAGTTGGAAAGATATATGAGTAAGGAAAAACTTTACAGAAGACACCAAAGCCTAAAAATTCCTGGAAGTACCATAAAAATGAGATATTTTTACCTAACCGTGACTTTGCTTAAGGGGACCCATGGTTATACCTTTACATTAGCAAGTCTGCTTCACTCGAGCAACAATTTTCACTTGAAGTGGCCAAAAAATTATTAAATTTTGTTAATTCTTGAAATTAGGGTCAGTTTGGGTAGTTTTGGAACTAATTTGGAAGTTATAATTGATCCCTATTTGACCCGTACTCTTTCTAAAAGTATATAAGAGAGGGAGGGAGGTCTATGGAGAGTACTTGGACCTTTGCATTGCTATACTCGAGGAATTGGGACTCTCACCCCCCCTACCTTTTCCCTAGATATCATCTCCTTATGTTGCAGAGCTTGGAGCTTGAGTTCCTTGGAGAAGAGAAGTAGAAGAACCAGATCAAGGTTTCATGAGGTGCCTAGCAAGAGGAGAAGGTGAAATCTGTACTTCTTCCACTTTATCAATAAAGATGTGATGCCCTTCTTCTTCCCAAATAATTTTTCAATGTGTGTTGAATCTTTGTGATGATTATATGATGAGACTTATCATATTATGTGTTGCCCTTTCATATAGTCCATTTGGTTTGAGTAAGGTTAATCTGGTTTTGCAGGTCTCTTGGAGCAAGAGGAGAAAGAGGAAGGGCTAGACAAATCTTGGACCAGCCTTTAGTGATCAAGTACATACCCTAATTATCTCCGAATCTTGCTTATATTTGCTTGTCTAACATCATACATATATATTTCAAACCTAGTATGTTGATGGCCTCTTAACCCCCATCCATAGGAACATTTTCTTCTACAACAATCATCATAGTATCAATTATATGGTTGTAATACTCCCACATGTATTGTACTAAAAAACAAAGAGTATGGATCCTTGTTGTACCTTACAGGAGACCTATCTAAAAATACTTGTTCTATGTTGATTATTGTGGTACCACTCTCTAATAACATTTTTTCAATGAACTTGACCATTCCATTGTGGGTGAGATACCTCATCAGAATCCTTATACGACATTGATCACCGTGGTCTCTTTTCCTGGTAAATTTTTGGGAACCTATAGACTCAATGATGACTCGCTCAAACACCATGTAGTTCGATAATTGATTTCATATGTTGAATGACCAATAATCCATGCTTCAAACACAACTCAAAGAAGTTTTTTCCTGATAGGACTAAGAAATTCCCACAATCTAGGACTCAATAAAAAACTTGGAAATTCAATGGACCCTTTAGTGAGTATGGAAGACCAACACAGTCAACTATAAACTCACTTCCTCCCATCTGATAACCAATGGAGTAAACCATAAATAGAGATACCTACTGAGGAATATTCAAAGGTAGGATATTTTCACAATAAACAACCCCTTTTCGGTCCTCACATCCATAAATCACCCTTCACTGGTAATTATTGAAACCACTTTCCTAAAGTGGATATGAACAAGTGTAAAAGTTTTGAAACCTTTGGTTAAGTCACCGAAATGGACCACTATTTTTCCTCCATGGTATTATCAATGACAAGATGAAACTTAGAGTGTGGGTGGTATACTTAGACCTAGAATGATGGCATGGCCTAAAGATCATATGAGGTTTACATAACATGGATTAAGTTTATTAGATCCATATGTTTGATAGGTATACTCACTATTTGGGATTGTTGACCAAGTTGCACCTAATATGCTCAATATTAGACTTTATCAGATCCTTTGAACAATTATCAATATTTACAGAGGTATTAATTGATTCTTTTAATAAAGAATGATTCATTAGAGGCCTCAATAAAGATATTAGAGAACAAGTCAGAATGCAAAACGTCGACTTGGTCATTTCGATACTGTGGTTTCTCCGACAACAACATCAATAACTTACCACCACAGAAATCTAGCAACAGAACTTGCTATCTAGTTTGAGTCCTATCAGTGAGCTCAAGGAGTGAAGAAATTAATTAATGCACAAACCAAAAGACCCTCTTTGATACCACACACTCACCCTTCACAAACCACCCTCTTCACTTCTTCACATTTTTTCAGGTATTTCTTGTTTTTAGAGCAGCGAGGTCCATCAAAATTATGCGTTGTGGGTACTCGTTGGATGTGGAATTTAAATCTGCATCCAATGAGTTCTCCCACTTGAAATTTGAGTAAAAAAACATGGAGATATGTTGAAAATACGAACAAAAATAGTAGTTTTTTCTTTCTTCCTCCAAAATTAATAAATATTTTATTATTTTCCTTAGGAGGCCCATTTGAGACATCAAATTTCCTCTAATAATTATTTTCATCAAGAATGATTCATTAGTGGCCTCAATAAAGATATTAGAGCACAAGTCAGAATGCAAAAACTTGTTATTTAGTTTGAGGCCTCTCAGCGAGCTCAAGAAGTGAAGAAAGTAATTAATGCATAAACCAAAAGACCCTCTTTCATACCACACACTCACCCTTCACATACCATGCTCTTAAACATGTTTCCTACTTCACCCCTAAAATTCCAATGATTGTCTCCATTATAAATGGTAGAGAATTAATTATGACAATGTCCCCAATGATAAAGGTAAATAATAAACATTAATTCAAATTGGTGTGACCTTTTCCTCCCAATTAGAAGAAATCACTATGGAAGATACCCCTTAGTTAAAGGAAACCGAGATGACCGTACCATGTAAGAAGAATTCGAGTCCAAAGTTCATCGGAAAGAACCCCTAATCCCCCTTCATGCTTTATCTAGCATTTTTTGCTCCTCAAACCCTAACACTTATTAGCTACATCAAGCATAAAAAAATCATTGTTTTGGTTCATAGCAGCAAAACCATTGATTTATTCATAAGAACATGGATGAAGAATCTCATTGCTATTTCCACCCATTCCAAAACTCTTAAATTATGATAACCAATGGACTTATAATTAAATGTGGAGGAAAATGTGAAAATTTGAAACTTCAATAGGCAGACTATGAACTCAAAACTCACATGTTTGTGATATATATGAGTGGTTGTGATATATTTTTGGTGGAAAAAAAACTATGCACCTTGGGGCCAATCACCATGGATTTCATGGAATTGTATGATACTTTTACTAAAGAGGATCATACACACACCCTCAAAGGGATTCAATCAAGGTCCTTGAAAATCATCATCTCTCACCATATGGAGAAGTTATTAGAGAAAGGCCACAATGGAATTATCGCCCACTTCAATTATATACAAATTATGAATAAGCCCACAAAAGAAACCACCTTGACTTATAATAGGTTTTCAACAAACAACGTCATATATTTGAGAAACTGAGTGGTTTACCATTGTTATGAGGAGGGTGAGTTAAAGGTATTTTGCTAATTTTAAGTAGTCAACCACCAAATGTGTGTTCATATAGTTTCCATTTTGTAGAAAATAATGAAATTAAATAGGTTATTCATGAACTCTTGGTGGCATCCCTTATTCATCACTAATGGTTATGGCCCTAAACAAAGAAGGAAAATGGCACATGTTCCTAGACTTTTGTGCTCTCAATAAGTTGAAATAAAGGACAAATTCCAAATTCTATTGATTGGTGAATTCTTGGATGGGCTTCATGGAATCATGTTCTTTGTTGAACTTGAACTTTGCTCCAGATACCACCGAATACAAATGAAGGAAGTTGACATCATTAAGACTACTTTCCACACAGATGATGCCATTACGAATCTCTAGTAATGCCATTTGGACTTTGCAATTCCCCATCCACCTTCTAGATCTTCCTGTGAAATATCTATAGGTGCTTACTAATATGATTTGTGCTAGTATTTTTTGATGATAACTTGATCTATAGTAAAAATCAACAAGCACATGTGGAACATGTTGATAGAGTACTACAAGTACTCAAGGACAATCAATTATTTCTCAAGAGGTCCAAATGTGCTTTTGGTGCTTCTAAGGTCAGATATTTGGGTCACATTTTTAGTCAACATGGGGGGCAATTAGATCTTAATAAAATTGAGTCTGTCAAATATTGGCCACAACCCAAAACACTAAAAAGATTATGTGGCTTCTTAGGACTCACAACTGACTACAAATAATTTGTGCAGATTTTCGGGAAGATAGGTGCCCCATTAACAACCCCACTAAAAATAATGCATTTATTTGTAACAATGTTGCAAATCAAGCCTTTTGATCTTTCAAAAAAATTATTTGCACCATACGATATTGATAGTACTTAATTTCACAAAGAATTTTGTAGTAGAATGTGACACAATGGGTTGTGGTATGGGAGCAATAATCATGCAAGAATGGCCCCCCTTGTTCTTCACTAGTAAACAATTGTGTGACTAGAATGTGGCTAAATCCATTATGATAAAGATATGATGGTCATCCTTCGTCCAATAAAAAATTAGCACCCCTATTTCACTAGAATACGCTTTCGTATCAAATTAGATTATCAAGTTTATTATATTATTTGGGATAGAGGTTTTTGTCTCCAAAGCAACACAAGTGGGGCACTAAGATGTTGGGGTATAATTATGAAATCATATATAAAAAGGAAAACATAAAATGTGGTGGAATATGCCTTGTCTAGAAAATATCAATAATATGTATCTTTATTCGCTTTATCCTCACCAATGCTAGCATGGTTAATAGAATCATGAGAGGAGTGGTTGACTAATGGTGAGTTGTCTTATCTCATCAAAGAACTTCAAGAGAACCCGAATCATCCCAAAGGATACACATGAAGGTAATAGACCTTTTAGTATAAAGGTAACTTTTACTTGTACCAAGTTTATCTTTGAAACACATGATACTAGAATAGTTGTGCTCATCTCTTATAGAAGGTTATCAATATTGAATACAATCAATGAATGCACTAGGAGATATTTCTTTTGATTGGGAATGAAAAATGATATCCATACTTTTGTGACTAAATGTGGCACACACCAAAGGAACAAGGATGAGATAGTGTAGACTATATGGGTATTGAAACCATTTCCAATCCCAACTACTATTTGGACAAACATATTCATGGACGTTATAATAGGTCTTAAAAAAGCAAATGACAAATCAATCATCATGTTTGTAATCGATTGGATTTACAAATATTCTCACTTTTATTCCCTACAACACTCCGTTAATAGAGCATTTGTTGCCCAAGTTTTTATGTATCAAATTTTTAATCTCCATGGTATGCCCACTTATATTGTCTCAAATATGGATCCCACTTTCACTGTGAAGTTTTGGAAAGAGTTTTTAAAATTATAGGGCACCCAATTGGAGATGAGTGAAACCTATCACCCCCAAATGGATTTTTAGTTGGAAGTAATCAACGAGAGTTTAGAATCCTACTTGAGATGTTTTTGAAAAATTAATACCACTAGGTGTAGTGGTTACCTCTGGCCGAATGGTGGTATAATGGAACTTATCATGATGCTACAAAATTGACCCATATGAAGCAGTATATGACTAAAAACCACCTTCATTAGTTTCATATATACCAAGGACCTCGATGGTGCATGTAGTTGATAGCATGATTCACAATCACTAAGCCATTCTCCACACACTTGAGGAAAAATGGGATATGGCTTGAAATTGCATGAAACAACAAGTAGATCAACGTCTCTTAGAACATTCCATTAAAGTTCATTCATTTACAACCGTATAAGAAAATATTTGTTAAAGCTAAAGGTCATCAAAAGTTGGCGCCAAAATTTTATGTCTCATATCAAAGTATACAATGCATTGGGTAGGTGGCTTACAAATCAGCACTTCCAACATACTCTAAGAGCCACCCAATATTTCATGTTTTTTATTTGAAGAAGGTTATGGGGTCAAATTGTCTTGTTCAAACTATGTTACTAAAACTTGATGAAGAACACTCCACAGGGATCCATCCATAAGAAATTTTGACCACCTAAGAGAAACACGTCCACTTACACACTATCCATTACATTATCATTCAGAGTAAGGAAATGTAGTTAGAATATGCTACTTGGGAACCATTAGCCATTTTGAAATAGTTTCCCTATCTCCATCCTTGAGGACATTGTTTCTTTTGAAAGGGAAGGGCACATTATGCTCCTATCCTAACAATTATTAGATTGTTAGTTAATAGAATACTCATTGTAAAAGAGTGTTTGTATTAATTAAGATCCACTAGGTGGTTGACCCTCTTCAATAGTGGGACCAGAATTTGTTAGCGATTTTGCTAATCATGCATTATATATAGAGTAGAAGGTCATGTATTGTCATCAAGGATTGCTATTATATTTGGAGATTTTCTCATAGAAGGTCTCCCCTTCGAAGAGGCAAGTGGATATTTTTCTCTATTTGAACATAACTAATACAGGGGTTCTTTCTAAGGTTCTATTTATTTCACTCTTTTGTTTTATGTTCAGCTCTTGTCTTCTATCAAATTTTGTTATCTTGCTTTGTAATTATGGGGTTAAGTACATTACATTCTAAATTGTTGTTGAACTAGATTTTGAATCATAGTAAGCATTTACATTTGGATTTGGATCATTTCATTAGGAGGGTTAAGGATATTTTGGGTAGATTGAAGAACTTTTGTTGCTACCACATATTTTGTGAATTGAATTTTATTGCAAATGAATTGTCAAAGAGAGTTGTGAATGCTCTAATAGGCTTGTTAGAGATCATAGATTCAAGGGAATTTAAGGATGATGTAATGAATTCTACACAAATATTTACTTGATGTTATTTTCATTGTTCATTCAATGGACAAAATCGAGTCTTTATACTCATTGTTAAGAGGTCATTATAGGCCTAGACCCACCTCTTGGTTTCTTGTTTGGAACCCAGTTTCAACTTTATCGCTATAGATCTAGTTGATTATTAATAGTTGGATAGAGTTTAAGAGCTCGAATATCTTCTTTTCATATACTTTTTTTCTTAAGTTGAACTTCGACAAATCCCTTTTTTGGTTTTGGTGTCTTTCAAACATTATACTAAATGCAATTTCATCGTTTCTACTTAAAATAATGGATATTATGATTTTTTTCTTCAAACAATTTACGAATTGTTTGCATGGAAATCCTTGTGGGCTGACCCCATTTCCCCCATAATATTTTGATGGAGGGTATTTCAACCACCAACCACAATATTTATTAGTAACATCGAGAAGCAAGATCGGCTTTGAAACTATGACCTAAAGTGTCCCATTAGTAATATTCCTAAAACAAATAATTCAAACAAGCAATTAAACTAACCCATAAGACTTAATTTATATTATAATTTATAATTGTGTATAATAGATACTTACATAATTATATAGTTAGTGTTAAAAGTCAATGTGGGGTCATTGATTAATTGGAGTGAGAAATGACTTGAAAAATGGACGAAGTTGGGGTTGATGAGTTGATAATGATAACTAATTATATAACATAATCTAGATTTTACATCTATTGATATTTATGAATCATATTTATATTTAACCGATCTAAATATATATAGTTCAGACTCCCCATTTCAGATTACCTTGTTGTTTCTTTTCCAAGCAATTATATGAGTGCAATCTCAACTTTCTTTACCTAGAGTTCCATGTTATTTGTCAACTTTGTTTTCAAGATAAAAAATACAAGTCACGAGTTCCATCTTACCCAAGTTCAATCACTCTTTTCAATAAATTGCACAAAGAGACATGTATGGATTATAATGATTATTAGGAATTTCTTTCAAAATATTGTTAATCAATTCCAATTCATCAACCTTCCCAATTAATCAATGGCCCCTCGACTTTAAACACAAAAACTCTATTACTATAATTGTTTTTATTGGTGTGTTCATTTGTGTCTTTTGAGCAGGGGAACGTGGAATGTTCTTTTATATTTATTTTTTCTGGATGTTTGTGGTGGATTGTGGGGAGTGTTTTTCATTGTTTGACTTCTTGCCATGTTTTTTCCTGGATTTGTTTTTAGGAGATTTATTTGGTTTTTGGAGGATTGGTTTGGTCTTGGGTGTTTTTTTGGTTGGTTGAATGGTAGAGGACATTGTTGACTATTTGTTTGAGAAGGATATTATGGAGGGGATTTTCTGGATTGATGTGGATGTGAGGGGGCATTGTCGAGTACCAATTATCTTGGTCACCGATGAAGGTTCTCATTCACCATCATGTTTAGTGGAGGGGGATCATATGGATTATTCCCAAATTCCCTTGTTCTCTTAATTTGAGGAATTTATCATTCCCTTCTTCAATGTTCAGAAGAATGTTCCCTCAATGATATGGTCTAGAAGAATGCACCCTTAGCTATATGAATGCGCCTCAATGATATGTGAGAAGGATACTATATGCCCTCATATATGTAGAAGGCAATACAACCCTATAGATGAATCCTCAAGTCCTCCAATGAATACAGATAGAGAGAAATACTGTGATCACCAATAATACACCCTTTCATACAATCCAATGATACACCCTCAATATGAACAAGGAATGCACCCTTATAAAATATGCAGTTGGAGAAGTATTTGAATCTCTACAAATATTGAAAGATTTGTTTTTTTATTGAAGTTATATGATAGACTTGGATGATCCATCCTTTGGATTGATTAGGACGTATAGATTTCATCGTTGAAACCAATGTTGGATAAGACGATTCAGCCTCAACCATGAAGTAGTTCACTGAGCTGTCAAAATCATTTCCAAAGTGAATAATAAAAATGCATACCCTCAGAAGTTGATTTGCTTCCTTTTATTCTTTTTTGACTTGTGTGTGATGCATGCGACTTAACTTATGCATGGATGTAAATTTAACGATGAATACCACATGCATTTTGAATTAGGTCTCACATGTCACACATACTACTTAATCTTGCATAATTGGTCCTCTTTAATTGTTAATGAATTAATATCATTGTTAAGGGTTTGCTTTTGTGTTGTGTGGCACCCGTCATTAGTTAATTCCCTATTTATTAGTATCCACTCAAACCTATGAGAATTGGATAGGTTAGTGGGTTAATTCAGGATGCTCAAGTAGAAGAGGACATTACAATCCTCCCCACTCAAAATTGCTTGTCCTCGAGAAATATTTGACCTATATACCAAAGCATATGCCCATGTTCTCACCTGTCAATTTTCATCAACCACTTCATTTCCCTGCTAGGATGCTCTTTGTTTCTCCTAAATTTCCATTTCTTCTCACCGATGTCTTGTATTCCTTATTTATGCCATCCTAGGTACCTGTGAGGATTGAACATTCGAGTTTTGAATCCCCTTCCAATCTTTGTATTATGTACAATATCTTTGTATGAAGGTCTACTTGAAGAAATTTTCTCATACCACCAACTCCTTCTTGGATCCTTTTGCATTGGAGTTGGCGATTTTTCCTCACGAGCCTTCTCCTCCTTCCTAATTATGGTTGTCATTCCTTTGGTTGTGGCTAAACTTGAAGATTAATTGGGAATTCCCCTTAGGATCACCCCTTTCCAATCTATTGCTTGGAAATCCATCTCCAATGTTTGATAAGTTGTCAAATATTTCCTAATTGAGTACAACCACTACATTCCCAAAACAATGCTCATGTTTGGCACATCTAGTACCACGTAAAAATTGGAAACCAAGGTATAATACCAAGTTGCACCAATAAATGAGCTATTCTCTATGTGCATTCCATCCACTAATTCTCGAACATGACAATGGTAAATCCCTCAATTTACGCAATGGGGAATCCTTTCCTCACTATCCAAGGTGCATATATGAAATTATGGGTTTCCCCACCATCAATAAAAGTAATTACACATTTTCGCTGGACACTTCCCTTGATATTGATAATGTGTAATGTGGGGAATCCTATGAGGGTAGGAATAGTTCCTCTCTATGGCAATTGTTCCAAATTTTTACTGGGTAGATCTCCAGCTTAATTTCTCCAACTCATCTTTCTCACTACTGTCTAAAATAAATTTGATAAGGTGTACCATGTGGTGGCTCTACTAGATCCTCTATAAATAACATAACCAACTATGCTTCATATATATCCATCACCATCATTGCGATCCTCTGAAGCTCTGATATAAAGGCTTCTAGGATACATGTCTGCTTGAGTTGGGATAGCTCTCTGAAGTGAATATATGGATCCTTCCTATCAAAGCATTCAATGAGTTTCTGTGTAAAGTATATGCATGATTTAATATTATTATGGCCTAACGTAACCAACCCATGGTAACACCACTCATGGGCCTCCCCATCAAGGTCAACGTGGCGAGTTTGATAACATCTGTTTCCATCATTGGGTCAAGCTGGAAATAGGTTTCCAAATTTTGTACCCAAATCCTCGCTGAGAAACTGGATGTCTCATCTAATTTGGGGATGGTTAGCTTACCCACTGTACGCTATAGCTCAAATTTATTTTTAAATTCCTCGTTGAATCCTCTTAGCCTCTTCCTTCTTTTCATATTTTAAAAGTTTGAGAATGTCATGGATGATTGAAAATCATCTCCCAGTACTTTTTATTCTTGTAGATAAGCCCCAAATGGATCATTCGACTCTTCTTGTGCTATTGGTCCTACTGTGGAGCTATCCAAAAATGGTGGCATGGTAGGCCTGGATAACTTGTTATATATGTGAGGATGAATTTGCATGGTGGTATGTGATTGAATACCACTACTACTCATGGATTCCCTATCACCAATATTGACCTATTGGTTGTTTTGGATCTTCCCTGGCTTATCTGCTAACCTGTTGGTCGCATTCAACACTTCCTTTTGTACTTTATCCACATCATTTAGAGCACTAATGAGGCTGCTAAATGCTTGATATTCTTTGTCCCCCCTTGAATTCTTTGAATTTATCTTTCTATGGTTGAATCTATGATTCTGTCCTATATACAACCCTATCCTCTATATCTATGTCCTCTATATATAAGTCCTCTTCTTCGGGTCTACCTCTATTTATGTATCTCTATATTATGTATGTGATATTTTGCAAATCATCTAGAGACATCTAATAGTTTATGATTGCATCTTCAATCCAATCCCACAACTAACGAGGAACATGCTTGGATACCACTATAATAAACCAAATTGTTGTATATTGATTTTGTATAGGGTTTGCAGTGATAATTGTTCTTATTTCAAGTGTTTGATGGACTATTTGGCCAATATTCAATTTGCATGAATAATAATAAAGTGCATGCCTCACATATTACAAATATTTGATCTATAATGTAAAAAGATCAAATTCAAATCATGAACATACCAATAGGGTGTACTGGAGTAGAGTTAAATCATATGGAAGACATGTACGCCATGCACCCACTAAGTCAGGAGGTTGCAGCTACTCCCAATTAACAATTCACTCGTGCAATCTCATACCCTTCTTTGGTGTCAGATCAATAGAAACAACTCCAAAATTTCTAGTACGAATCCCATTAAGCACTAGTAGGATCAATAATAATTCACCAATTGAAGATGGTATGAAGGATAAAGCATTTAATGGTCAAATGAATGCACCCTCAATGATATGACCAATAAGAATGCTCCCAAAACTATATGGATGCGCCTCAATGATATGTGAGAAGGATAATCTACACCATCAAATATGTAGAAGGAAACACATCCTTGTAGATGAATCCTTAAATCCTCCAATGAATATAGATAGAGGTGATAAAAAATAATGCACCCTTTCATACAAGCCAATGATGTTCCCTTAGTATGAACAAGGAACACGACCTTATAAAATATGCAACTAGAGAAGTGTTTGAATCTCTGTAGATATTGAAATATGTGTTGTTGTATTGAAGCTCTATGATAGACATGGATGATCTGTCCTATATATTCATTAGGACAAAAAGATTTCATAGTCAAAACCATTGTTTTCTAAGGAAATTCACCCTCAACCCTCAAGCAACTCACTTATCTCTCAAACCCTTTTCCAAAGTGAATAATAATAATGCATACCTTGAGAATTCGATTTGCTTGCTTTTATTCTTTTGGACCTGTGCATGCCACATACAACTTAACTTATTCAGGCATGCAACTTTAATGATGCATAATGCATGCATTATGGATTAAGCCTCACATTTCATGGATGTCACCCACTCATGCTTAAGCGGTCCTCTTTAACTGCTAATGACCTAATATCACTACTAATGGTGTGCTTTTGTCATGTGTGGCATCAGTCATTAGTTAATTCCTTGTTTATCAGTATGCACTCAACCTATGGTAATTGGATAGGTTAGAGGGTTAATTCATGATTCTAAAGTAAAAAGAAGACATTACACTACAACAATAAAATTCATGCCTTGGTAAATGGATGGTCTGTCTTCAATTTTTTGGTGGATGAGAATGTCGAAGCTATTTTGGGGAGGCCTTGTGTTTTTAGAAAAGGGTCTTTGGTCTTGGATCATTGGCATATAGCTTTTAATCTTGAGATGAAGAAAATTGCCAAGAAGCACCTATGGCTACAGATGCTAGACTTTCTACTTCATATATGGACTGAGGCTATACTTGAATCGGTGGGAGATGTGGTGGGTCGATTTATTTATAAGGAGGACTCAATGTTGTATGGTATGGATGAAAGAGCAGCTTCTATTATGGTTGACGTTGATATCTCGTGTGGCTTACTTGTGAAGATTGTTATTAAATGGGGAGAAATGGTCTTCAATCAATTGTTGGACTATCTTAAAGTTTTGTTTCGGTGCTTTCAATGTAAAAGGACTAGACATACAAGGGAGAAGTGTCCAGAGATTTTGGGATCTAGAGATGATGCCTCATATGAATTTTCTCAGGAGCTTTATGGCAATCCTTTACTAGAAAATGAGATGGTTTCTCCTAAAATAGACTTGGTAGCACTAAGACTATGTTGATTGGATATAATTGAGATAGGCTCCATTGACTAAGGCATCACCAGATTTACTTGGTAAGAATCACCATATTTTCTTGGTAAGTTGAAACATTTATTCCCCTTATCTTATGGTTCCTTATCTATTGCATAGTGTAAGATGGTTATGGATTCAAAAACTATTTGTCAGGATTCTTCTTATGTTAGGGAGGGAAGCTTTAGGACCTTTCTTGCTCTGGATAAGGTTTCCTTGGCCTCCCCTTATGGGGGGTTTAATATCCTAGTTCTCTTAGGGGTACATGTGTTGTGACTTCCTTGCCTGGTCCTCTTATGGAGCCTAGGTTTCTGGCTACTCATGTTGGTGGGTCAGTGGGGATTTCTCCCCTTCATGGTGATTTTGCTAAAAAGGATGTGCTTGGAGTTTCTTTGGGGGGCTGAAGGAAATTAATCTTGGGGAGATTCTTTGATCCTTCAAGTTTTTTAGTGTTTGGATGTATTGGATACTGATATCTTTGAGGGGGGATTTTTGTCTCTGATAGGGGGTTCTTTAGTGGGTTTCTTGTTTGAATCCTCCTCAGAGGCTCTTGTCCTAAATAATGGATTCATTCGAACAATTGGCCTATTGTATAAGGAGGAACTCATGCATACTCCCATTCTGAATTATTTGAAAAAAACCTACGAATTNGGGGGGGGGGGGGGGGGTCAGTGATTATGTTCCTTTTGTTAGTGCGAATTAATGATGGTGATTCTCTTGAGGTCCTTAGAGCTAGTATGACCCCTTCCCAGGGGTCCTAATGATCATTCTATCCTATAATATTCGAGGTCTGGGGGGCAGGTCAAAATTTAATTCCCAAAAATGTCTTTTGTCTTCTTCTAGTGTTAATCTTCCTATGGTTCAAGAAATGTGTAGCAGAGACAAGGAAAATAACTTTTTTGAAACTATTTATGGGATGGGAGTGCTATAATTTGGACACATCTAGTCTATCTAATGTAATGATGGTCATTAAAAACCCAATTAATATTGTATCAAGGATTTCTCCATGGAAGTAGACAATCTGCTCGAAGGTACTCTGAAGGGTTTCAAGCATTATGTTAAAATTGTCATAAAATTTTCAATGTATACGCCCCATATTCTAAAAGAACCATTCTAGGATAAGATGGTCCATAGTGGTGTCTTGTTGGCAGATTACTTTATTTTGGGGGGTGATTTAAATTTCAAGATGTTAGCCATTGAGGTCTAGGAACATTCAACACAATGGGATTCAATGAAAGTATACTTTAAGAATATTTTTAGTGCAAAAAAATTGATTGATTTTCTCCCCAATCCTAGAGGAATGGGAGGACGGGTAAGGAAGGTGTATAAAAAAGAATTTCTCACTTCTTCATTTCAGAGTCTCTTTCAGAAGCTATGTATACATATCAATCCTAGTCCCTCAAATCTCACATTTCAGATCGCATACCAATACACCTTCATATGGATGTGGATTCGTCTCGTATGTATTTTCCCTCCAAATTAAATCATGTATGGCTTGAATATCCTTCATTTTAAACTCTTGTCAAGGATTTTTGGAACAATTATTTTGAGGACCATGATTGATCTTCCATGAACAATTGATATGGTAAGGTTAAGGGGTTGAAGAATAATGTGGTTGAATGGGAAACCAAAAAAGAAGGATATAAATGAGGAATTGGGGATGGCGGAGGAAGCAATAGTAGCTCTCTTCTCTGGTAACTCCTCTGGAATGTTTTCCAAGGAGGAAAAATGTAAACTGTTGGAGTTAGAATCCAAGAAGGCTCATATTCTAAAAATCTAGGAATAGAATTGGCACCTCAAGAGTCATGCTATATGGATTAGTATTGGAGACGGAAGCACACTTTTTTTTCGTAAGTATGTTAATTATAGACAAAACCTTAATGCTATTTGGGATATTTTAGACCAAGATGGTTCCATTATTCATTCACAAAAGGATTTGGTGAATGTTGTTATCTCTTATTACTCTGATATTTTTAGGGATCCCAAGTGGGCTAATTTATCAGAACAAATGAAGTTGGTACAACAATTTCCTCAGTTCTTTTCTATAGAATGTGGCATTCATGTTGAAAGAGAGGTGACCTTAGGAGAATTGGAGGACACTTTAAAATTGATGGCTAGGGACCAAAGTTTGGGCCCTGATGGGTTGACTACTAAGTTGTTTTTTGTTTTTTTTTTATATTATCTTATGGGTAAGTATCTTCTTTTGGTGATTGAGGAGTCCAGGATTCATGGTACTATATTTAGGGCTCTCAATTCTATTTTTTTTTATCCTTGATTCCAAAAAATTCCAATCCCTCTTATTTTTGATGATTTTAGGCCCATTTCTCTTTGTAATTTGATTTAGAAACTCATCTCCAAAATCATTGTTAACATGCTTAAGCCTAATATTGCGGAGTTCATTTCCCCTAAACATTTTGATTTTTTGGACAAAAGGCATATTCTTGACGTGATTTGTGCCTCTCAGGAATGCATTCATTCAATAAATATTGAGAAGATTCATGCTTTGGTACTCAGTACGGACCTTTTGAAATATTATGAAAAGGTGTACTGGGGTTTTCTCCATCTTGTATTGATTCAGATTGGCCTGCCTTTTTTTATGGTGGTGTGGATTATGGCCTATGTCACCTCACCTTCAATTTATGTCTTAGTGAGTGGGTGTCCCTCTCCTTTCTTCAAGAGTTCTAGGGGGTTGAGACATAGCTTACCCCTTTCCCCTCTTTTGTTATTGTTGGCGGTGGAAGGCCTTAGTAGGAATATTGGATATACGGATAAAAAAAACATCTTTAATCTAGGATGAAAGTCTATGTTATTCATCATGTAACCCATTTACTTTTTGTTGATGATGTGCTTTTATTTGGTATTGGTACACTTTAAGAATGGGTAAATATTCATGGAATTATATAGCTCTTTTGCTTTGCTTCTAGTATGGAGGTTATCCCTCCCAAGTCTTGTTTCCTTTAGCATGAGGTTGAGGATTTGTTTTTGGATTAGATTTTATAGGTTCTTCCCTATAATGTTAAGCCTCTGGTGGATGGATTCAATTATATTGGATACTTTTTAAAACCAAATCATTTCTTGAAGTATGACTGAAACTGATTGCTTAAAAAGGTGGAGAATCGTATTGGGTGTTGGGTTGCTAAGTGGCTCTCACTAAGGGGGAAGACTCATTCTTATGAAATCTATATTGGTTAGTAATTCAATGTATTGTTTCTCCCTAGCCAATATTCCTATGTCTATTATAAATGAATTAAGGAAAATGATGATGAACTTTCTTTGGTTTGGAATCTTGGAAAAGAAAAAAGTACCATTTAACTAGTTGGCAGAGTATATCTCCCCCAAAATAAAATGGGGCATGGGGTGTGAAGCAACTTCTTTGGTTATGTGATGCTCTAAGGGTCAATAACTTATGGAGGGGATATCTGGATAGGGTCTCCAGAAGGATATAATTAATGCCAATTATTTAAAATGTATTCCTACCATTTTATGGATCAGGTCTATTAACAAGCTGGTGCACCAAGCATAAAAATTTTGGTAGGGGTTTATGAAGGTCTATCATTAGTTGTGGCCAGGACTTTCATGGAAGGTTGGAAATGATTTAATAGTACATTTGGGAATTAATTCCTTTGTTGGCGTGGAAGAATATTTTAGGTTGTCCCCTCTTCTTATTGCACAATTGAATGCCTTGGGTCATACCATACTAACTCATGTAAATTTTTTTTTAGATCAAGCTCCCTCTTATTGGTATAATGTAGAGAATTTGGGTCTCCCTTGTAATGTAGCAGATGAGTGGAATCATTTTGTATAGGGTCTTCTTTGTTTGAGTTTAAGGTTTAGCAATGCAAACGATATGCCAATTTGGGACAAAACCAGGGTTAGCGAACATATCGCGACTAAATATGCTTATGATGTTATGGTGGATGAGCTGAGGGCTACCTCTAATAGTTAGTGGCATAAAAAGTTGTGGAAGTGGAATGTGCCAGAAAATATCAAGAGTGTCATATGGCTTTTCATCCACAATATGATTCTCACTTGGGATAATTTGATATCTAGAGTATTTTAGGGACCTAAGTGCTGTACTATTTGTAAGAAGGGATAAGAATCAGTGGACCATCTCTTTTTTCATTGTAATATTACTAAAGCTATATGGCCCGGATGAAGTCAGCTCATGTTTGAACATTTCCCATGAGTGGAAATTCTCTACTTTTGAGGACTTCCTGTTGGATTGGACTACACACTGCCCTTCTCATAAGGTGCTTCAATGTTTTGTTAGTTGGGTCATTTGGAAAGGCCGAAATATATTTTTGAATAGTTAGAGGTAAACTTTCAAGTCTCCTGTCTCAAGGTTTTGAATTTATTTAAATAATTTTACAAATTGTTGCCATTGAAGAATAATCGACCTGTTATACAACTAGAGTATCCTTCCAAGCGGGATTTTGGATTCTTTGACGGGATGCCGCTCTTTCACAAGGGGAATGTGGTGTGGTATTAAAGGTTAATATCGATAAAGAATTTTTATTGTGGATGGGATGCAACCAAGGAAATAATACACGAGTTGAGTTATTGGCCTTGTGGGACCTACTATGGTTTATTTATCATAAGTAGATATCTTATCTTCATGTATTTTTAGAATCAAAGGTATTGGTGTATTGGGCTCATGGAAATTTAGGTCTTCATGTGGCCATACTTGATAATTGGTGTGGTAGTATTTTACAACTGAAGCCTCACTTTTCTTGCCTTTATTTTCACATATATAGGGTTCATAATCATATAATGGATATGTTATCAAAGAGAGGTGTGGACTCCCTTGAGGGATTCCTAATGAGGATCTTGTTGACTTGCATAAATTTGATGAGGGATCCATGTCCATATTCAAGTTGTTGTTTCGGCCTGTTGGTTAATGTTTTTAGGGAAGAATTTCTTTATTTCCTATGGTTTTGTCCCGGTTTTGTTTCCTATGTTGGGTGGCCTGTTTATTGGCATATTTTTGTTAATTTCCTTTTGACATCCCTCAACTCTTCAGGTTTGAGGTTTGGTTTTGGCTATATATTCTTGTGCATAGTTTGGGTCAACTATGTAAATGCTCGAGTCTTCTTATGGGATCTTGAATATTTAGCTCATTTTATAGAACTTGAAGCAGAATGTTAATTCTATCTACCCATGTAAAATAAATTTGATTCGATCTTGAATAACAAGTTATTGATCTTTTTTTCTCTAAAAAACACTACAACTTTGTCACTATGTAAGTATTTATTATACGTAACCATTTATAATTTGTAAAAAATAACTTTTTTTGCTTGTGGAAAATAATGCACTGGGTATCGCATGCCTCATTGATTAAGTTTGTATCTTTTGAGAATATGCACAAAATACTACTATAAACAATCTCAATCTCATAGAAAGGGTACGAGGAACTACCAATTGAAGGTGGACAATTCGTATGTGAATATGCCTACATGAATGGAACTTTGGACCTCCCATTGGTAAGCACTCAATGGAGACTAATCAATCTACATGTTAGGGAAAAAAATTCAAAGGATAATAAATTGTATCCCTCCTTAGGATGAGAGGGAAAATTTGAATCCATGAAGAAAAATGTTATATAGAAACAAGAGGAAGTTAAATCCATATTGAGGCTAGTATTTGTTGATAAAAGTTGAAATTGAATTAGTTGAATGCATATTTGATGTTAGAGAAGGGCCATGCCTACTAAGATAATGGGCATGCATTTAATAATATAATAGAGGAACTAAAATCATTTACACACACACACACACACAAACACACACATTCCCAAATGGGTTGGATGAAATGACGAGGAGTAAGGAGTTTTTCACAAATAAGGAAGGTACAATTCCAGTGAGGGTTTTTCCTAGAGCCATAAGGTTGCATAAGCTAGTGGATGAATGTGTGGTTGCATCCAAAGAGACTATATTAAATGATTTTATGACTCATGCAAAAATCATTTACACACAAGCACACACATGCACACACGCACACACACATTCCCAAATGGGTTGGATAAAATGATGAGGAGTAAGGAGTTTTCACGAATGAGGAAGGTACAATTCTAGTTAGGGTTTGCATTAAGATAGTGGATGAATGTGTGATTGCATCCAAAGAGACTATATTAAATTATTTTATGACTCATGCACACATAAGTGTATCAAATCCTACACCCATGTCCTTCAATTCCTTTTAAATCTTGGCGGGTTAGATCTAGTGGTTGAGTGCACTTAATTGCAAAAGGAGGCTGCAGAGTCAAGTCCCTAAGTCAATTACCTCTCAGATATGTTAGTACTCAATGTTGTTATTTGATTAGGCATATTAAGTTATAATTCAACATTTTATCTTGGTTACTACTTGTCTATAATGGTGAATTCTGTGTATGTGTGTGTGATTTAATTAAAATGACATGAAATTGCTCAAATAAAATCCTTCTTTCATCCATGTCTTGATGCACTGAGAAATTTTTGGATAATTATTACTTCCATCACATTCTCATAATCATCATCGTATATATATTTTCGAGGAAACAACTAGAAGAATCATGTATGCTTCCCCTAGGGTGATAGGATTGCATGCAGATTAACCACTGGCCACAAGATTGGCCAGTGACATGCAGATTCAACGATAATGGATCCCACAACCTACAACGTATGCTTTGAGATACTTTTGACTAGATGCTTTAAAATCCTTCTTTCATACACAATTTGGTGCAATGAGCAAAGTTGGATCACTACTTCCACCACATGCTCATCGAATTTAGATTCAAGTCTCTTTACACAATGAATTCATGGGTTTAGACTACTCGCTTATTTTTTAGTTGTAAGAGTATTGTGCCTTAAACCTAAATTATATATTGATGATGATGATGATGATGATGTTTATTGGCATCTAAGGCCAATAAGGAATATCAAGTAGATAAATAGAGATAGACTAAATATCCTTCCAACTAGAATTTCTATATTTGAACATGGTGGGCATGAAATTACTAATGCCATTATTGTTTAAAAAAATGATGATGTCTTTAGGAGTGATTATGCCATGAAAATGGGTAAATTTGTGTCTTATATTATTAAGTGTAGGGTAAGTTAAAACTAAATGGTGTTCATCCTTAACCTCATTTGTATCACAAATTTTACAATTTAGCTCATCCCAAGGCGTTTTTGGATTATTCCAATGATCAATTTCACTAGAGGGAATGAGCATTAGCCCTGATTTTGGAAATACTCATTTTGTTCTTCAATCTCAAATATTGGAAAAGGGGTTTTGTTCAACCTAATTTGTATTTATAACATATTTGTAGTATTTCAACCTCTTCTTGCTGATGATTGTTCTAAGTCTTCTCTTTACAATAACAATGTAATATTTAATGTTGTGGATATTACTAACTCGATTATCTTATTTTGTGTTCCACTAGTTTAGTTGAGGCTCAAACTCTCTATCGCAACCTCTTTTAAGCATATGATAGTTATAAGACACATGAGAACAATGAAATGGAACCTTACCTTAGATTGAGAAATTTATGTTTGTAATCTAAAATCTAATTACAAATTTCCATTGTATGGAAGTGCATTGAACTTTAATTAGAAGAATGGGGTAAGGAGTGTTGTGTTTAACTTTAATATTATAGGTTGTGAAGCATTTTTGGATTACTCAATTTGATTCAAAGTCTCATGGGGAATGTTGTAAGCCCACATTTGATGTACACAATGAACATTTGTGATTACTAAACTCTTGAAAAAAAAATAGTTATGATCCCAATCCTAAAGCTCAACATTTCTACATTTTTTTTCAAGACTGTAATACAATTTGCAATCACTAACAATTATCTTATTGTCATTGTTGTTCTTTTTCAAATGGAAATTGAAATCAAGACATAAGTATTTGTTGGATTGTACCTCTTCAATGGTCTTATCACCATAAAAAAATGAGAGGATACATTATTTTCATAGATTTAATTATCATAGTCTTGGTTTTATTGATATTAATGGTAAGTTCATAATTTTTGCAAAATTATTAGAGAATTTTAAATTACTTATGAATATCTTCCACAAATTTAGAAAGGAGAAAAATATCATTAGCATATTAGTGAAGGATGGAAATGAGTTTAAGCATGTTAATTCAATCCGTCCCTCCTCTTTTAAAATTGATTAATTTCATTGATATAGATGCCAAAAGGGGTGGATAAAACAATGTACCCTTTCTTAACACCAATATTACAAATGATGTCAATTAACCACTCGTTATTACACTTGATCTTATTAATAACATTTCCATAGTTACAACACTATGGATCTCAAGAAGGATACTGATTTCTTCTAGTGTTTTCCATTTCCCGGCTCTAGGAACAATGCCTTAGGATTTTCTAAAATAGAAAAGAAACAACATACGAGATCTTCTTTGTTGTCTCTACAATCCTCCTCAATAACTCTAAGTGAGGCAAGGTAAATGTACCAACAGAGACGTTTACTACTTAGATTTGACGTCTGAATAAGAACATTGATATAATGAAGTTCAAGTCGGCCTAATTTCTAAAAAGAGACATGAGAAGAGTAGATGTCACATTCGATGAACCTCAGAAAAGAAAAGAGACGTTAAAAGAGTATATCTGATGTCGGTTTAATGTTTGAAAAGAGCGATGGAACTGTATATTTGACGTCGGTATAATATTGGAAATAAGTCATTTGTAGGCTAATGCGCATGTTGACATAACGTCGATAAAGACATGTTGGAGTAGTATATGTTTTGTCGGTGTAACGCCTAAAAAGAGATGTTCATAGATTAACATTGACGTCAGAATAACGTCCAAAGAGAGATGTTGTCGAAGTGGATGTCATGTTGGATCAATATTGGAAAAGAGACATCTACATGTGTGATGATATCGACTAAAAATTAATGGTATCAACGTTGGCTGAGCATCTAATAAGCAAAAATTGTATATGGATTTATAAAAAATATATAGAGCATGAGAATTGTGCTGCAGTTGGTGATACCTGGATGTCGACATCTCAACCAAAAGTTTAATTTATGTTCATGTAGTGAATTATAATTTCTATGTCTTTAAAGGTGACCTGCTTGAAAAGAAACACATTATTAACTTCTTTTGTTATAAAGGGTATGGACTCTAGCATCTCTTCCTGGGTTTTCTCCCTTTGCTTCGTTGTACATTTTCCATCAGTTGCATTCAAATGATATCAAAAAGAGACAACACATAAAATATACATTTTCATCTTCTTCCAAACAAAATACACATCTATGCATTTAAAACAACTATCCTTTGCATCTTCAATATTCCAAAATAAAGATGTTGATATCTAATCATAACTAAATGTGTATTTTTATCATTCATACAATTGATCCATTGATTGACACTTCATAATACATATCATTGTAGGTAATATTGTAAGTAAAAAATGTCCCCATTTTGAGTAGGACTCTGAGTATATTTGAGAATATCATCCATAGGTCAAGCTACAATTTTTTTTAATTGTTGATAGAAACGAAACAACTTACTTCCTAGATTGACATTTCATCACCATGATCATAATAAGTAGAACATCAAGTTCATATAGACATTAACTTAAAACCATGCATTAATCTAAATTATGTATGTTATAGTCACTAAGATCAATGTAGAAAATGTAGGTAATTGTGACAAGTCTATGATGCATAATGGCAAAGAGAAGTGGATGTAAAGGGTTAACAAATGAAGGGGAGAACCTTGCTAATAAATAGTTCAAAGCATCTTGAAAATAAGCCTCATAATACCACCATCAAATATTATCAACCTCCAATTGTATAGGATGTCAAATCTAGGAAGCCATAATGCATAAACCTTCTACTACAATGATAACTAGAAACAAGATTCAAATCTAAACAATAATAATGCCTTGCCGCAAAATTAAACATCTATTTTTCCTTCACATCCTTTTAACGCCATAACACACAAATACAAGAACACTAACTCTATTTACATAGTGTTATTTCCTAAATAACATACTACAAATATCATTCTATAGGTCTGCATACCTATAAGTTATCACCATAATGATCATAAGTGTGCAATGTGTCACTATTATTCAACACATGCCATGCACTATTAACACCTAACAACCTTAAACCTTGATATTACTTCAAATATGTGTATGCCATATCAAATATGGGCATCTTACATATTAATTTAAGATCCATTTTGTATATATATAATTATAAATAGTTACGTACATTCAACCAATCCATATTGCATATGTATCTATAAGTCATGCAACAGTGTGCACCAAATCATTAACCAATTTGAGTGAGGTAAAACACTTTTCTCCATACTAAGCCAAACTTTGCTCCATACAACCATCAAGATTACTTATATTTCTAGCATGTATATGCAACATTTATATTGGGGATATCAAGTGCATGCTAACACTAAGACAACCATATACAAAAAGATTCTTCCAACCATCTATGTGCACATATATTTAATAAAGTTATGTAACCACCAACAATCCGTCATGCATTTTCACTAAATTAACATATAGTTTTTCAACCAATTGATAGAAATTGAACTTAGCAACTATGAACCAAACAAATGCACAAGCGATTGATTGACATGGGGTTTATTTTTCAAGGAAACGAGCAATATAGTTGATGTCCAATATCTATTATCAAGCATATTCAACACTTGAAATTATAGAAGTACCATTATATATGAGGATAAATTATTAAAACTAACCTTTTTGTGACCCCCAACTATATTACCATGAATGTAGTTTCACCACAATTTTTCACAAGGCTAAGCAATTATTTGATTCAAACACCAATACTCTCCATTTGCTAGATAAAACCCTTCAAAGCATGGTCATCTAGCTAATGCATGGGTCAAAACTGATTTGGATATAAGAGTTGCTATCAAAGTTCAAAATCATGAATGGGTTTCAACGTATCAGTCGCATGTGATAGTCCAAAAGAGTAACAATGTTGACCCAAAGGAATGCATTTGCATTTGCATAGGAGCATGCATAAGATAAGGTTTTGTTGTTCCAACCTCTTGACCTACCCACTTGTATATAATCCATGAATATCATAGATAGTGTTATACTCATGTGATATAAATATAATGAGCATTTCGATAGGTTAAGCATGGCTTTTCCTCTACATGCCAATAAATATATAAAGGATACATGTAAACATGCTCATATCTAGAACAAAAAAGGAGCAAATGACTTGGTAATCAAGGGTTGAGAATGCAAAGAAGTCACCCTAGCTACATATCAACCTAATGTCATGAAAACACATGGTGTGCAAATAATTGTAGGTTGTTCCATGTTCAAGGCTTATCTTATCCTTGTTCCTTGGGTGTGTTGTTAAATACATGGTGGGATCATCCAAACATAGTGGAAACTCACATATTAAATAAAGAGCCTGATTTCAATGAAGCCTACACCAAAGCAGTTCCTGTTGAATACCAATATCTCTAATAGAAGCATGTACCCATAAATGGGATTTTATACACCAAATAATATCTAGACATTACTTCAGTTTGTGTTGTGATAACTAATGATTGATTTTTTAGCATAAAAAAGTGGATCAGTTATTGATCTAAGAATTCAAAGAAGTCTTATGAAACATATGTGTCAAAATACTTGTGTTGATTAGGGAATTTATGTTATTAATTCTTTTAAGACCAAATCTATGAGACTATTCTGGGTAGTAGAGAACATCTATCGCCCATGAGTTAAGGGGAAAGGTCTATTCGAGATTTACATATTGTGACTGGGGCCAAATGTATGCCAGATAGACTTTGGTTGCACACCCATGAAGAAATATGTAAATCTCGGATAGAATTTGTTTTCACACCCATGAAGAAATAAATCTTTTGCTTGATTCTGCCATCATCCTTACAAATTTTTACTGGGGCCAAATGTATGTTGTTGGAAACCATTTGCGCCCTCCTCCTTGAATAGCCAAAAAATGTCGTTTAGGGCCTCAAAATGACCACATATGTTTGGGACCCGGAAAACCATAGAAAAATAACTAAAAAACTGTCAAAATGAACAATTGTCACTAATACATTTGGGTGGATTTTTCCAAGAAATATTTCCACGTTTTGAACATTCGTGGATTAATACTTCATTTTTTTTATCATGGCGGAAAAACTGTGGCAATATCGATGTTTTTAATTTTCGAGGAACTTTGTCTCTATATCAACGATATATGGCTATCTTTGCACACCCACCAAACCAATGTTTTCATTTTTAACGCTCACGTGCCCGCTTTTATCATTCACACACCCACTTATTCTTATTCCTACCACACCAGTAGCAGGGTTATAAAACCTTGTTCAAATTAGACTCATAAATATCAAGATTGTCCATTGAATAGAGAATTCTAGTGAAGCACTGGAATACATAAGCCGCTTCCGCCAATGAACCACTAGTCAATAACACTGCACAAATAGACGTGGCTAATGCAATAAGTAGACAAATGGCGTCTCGTTTAGCTGGTTTTGATTTCGAAACCATGAAAACATAGCCATGATTTCAGTCCCCACTATAGCAATTGTGGCTGTCCCTATGAATTTATAACATCTGCGCATATTTGCTTAAGTAGTTCCCCAGCTTTCAATGGCTCTTGGTTGTTTACGTGCAGCTCAACTCATGCATTTTCGACACATTTTCTATAGTTGCGACAAGGTTCTTGGTGATTGATTGCGCGGATTGAGCTTGGATTTCTTTATCAACCATATCCAAAACTAGAGAGATAAGTCATACTCTGCAACAATCATCTGGCCGTAAATTCTTAAAAGGTAAGCGTGCATCCTTTTTTGGGGGATACAAACTAACATTGAGGCTCAAAATAACAATTGTATTCTTCAGGTCATGTACCTTACAAATGAATTTAACAACCTTGCAACTCCCTCCTTTTATTTAAACCAGAGTAATTGCAACAAGAGGGTCTAGTCAACAATGACTCTATCCAATTTTTTTTTTATAGACCCGATGCTCCACTAAGATATTGTCCGTTGACATAGTGTTAATCACTTTCCATAGTAGAAGGACAACTTTCATTTGGACCATTTGGGCCACCTAGTGTCCCAATGCCCAAATTATCATGGTCTCCTTGTGAGTAAATCAAAGGCCATTGCACAACGCTTGTTGGAGTCAATGAAAACTTGAGTCTGTTAGACACAATGCTCACTGAGAGGGAGGGGGTGAATTAGTGAGATAAGGCTTCAACTCAATTTCAACTTTTTCTACCAATATTATATCATTATTTCACAATTGCTTCAACAACATATTTATCAAAGAACAATATCAACTAGGAACATGTCATTCATGAATTAAACACATCACTATCAAGACATTGCACAAGGGACACAATATATAGTTTTGTAATATTTATGTAAGTGGAGACTTCAATCTCCAATATGGGCTACAACCCATAAGGTGGCACCACCCACCAGAATGGTTCAATCAGCTACAACTAACCGGGATGCTACAACATCCAAACAAGCTTCAAATTTTCAAAAGACCAATAAGTCTTTCCCCAGCTCCACCCAACCTCCCTATACAAATTTCAGATTACAAATTACAATTGATACATCAGACTCTTCCAAAGTTTTCCACGGGCACACACATCAAAAATACCAATCGACAAGTCTTTATTCTGTACTCAGCGAGTCATTCAACATACAACATACTGTAGCCCTATGTCAACTATGTCCATACACCATTAGTATCTTGTCTTCAGTACTGTCCACATCAGCATATAGGCTTCCAAACTGTTTAATTTAACACTTAGACACAATTGTTTTTAACTTGTAAAACAAATTTTCTTCTACTTTGGTAGATTGATTTCTCCCTCATGTGATCACCATAAGGAAACCTACAAGCATGGCTAGATAGCCATTTTAACAATGAACAAGACCATATCACAAGATAAATCTATTGACACACACACAACCTCTGGAAAGAATTTCAAAATAGCTTCTCAACCTCTTTTGAACATCAAAACATATTTCTTCCCATTTTGACAGACTTCTATTTCACACGTGCGAATACTCTATGGACACCCGAAGTCATGAAAAGATGGACAGCTTACCAAAGAATGGATCCATGACATTTGATAAATTTACTTGCACCAAGATAGCCCTTGGCGGGCATTTCCAACTGACCTCTCAAACTCCCGTTTTTAACACTTGCTCAATTTTCTTTTGTTCTCACTATGCAAAATATTATTTTTCCTATTTTTGGTAGATTGATATTTTGCATATGAGACCATCATAAGACAACCTGAAGGTATGGCTGGATTGTCAGTTCACCAAGGAATATGCCTATGCTACCTGATGAATTTTATCATCAAAATAACCCTTCCCTGAGGGCATTTCAAAATGCCTTTTCAATTTCTTGAATCTAACACCCAATTTTCTTGTGTTCTTAAAATGCAAAATAATATTTTTCTTACTTTTGGCAGATTTATATCTTTGTCATAAAACACTTTACAGGATAACTGAGACAATGGTTAGATGCACCCATCAACAAGCTATAGCCTAACACTTTCATATTATTTTTCTCATCATCCTATGAGATAGGGCAGGCATTTCCCTTAGGCCACTGAGGCAGTTTTTTGCCAGTACTGGAATAGTGCAAAACAACCTGAAACTCTGTTTTGGCAGACCATTATCTTTGTCATCAAACATCTTCTTTGAGAACTGATACGATGGTGAGATAACGCAGCTGTAGGATGATAGATTTAGATTATTTTTATCATACACCTGTAAGGTACAGCAGGAATTTTCCCAAGGACACATGAGCCCGTTTTTCCAACACTGACAATTTTCATAGTCTGGTCCAATCTGCCTAAAACACTTTTTTGGCAGGTTCATAACTTCTTCCTCAGCTACTTCCAAGACAATATGAAGACATGGTCAGGTAGGAAAAATATCAATCTACAAGACCCCGAAATGGTGCAAGCATTTTCTTCAACACACATTTTGTGGTGGGAATTTTCTTAATGTTACCTGAGCCATTTTTCCAACACTTAGTCATTTTCAGGACTTTCTCCAAAATTTATTCTGAAACCTCATTTTTGCAGATGCATAACATTTTCTTCAGACATGCTTAAGGAGAAATAATACCATGGTTAGGTAGAAAAACCAACACACTACAAGGCCCCATGTGCTGCAGGAATTTACTCTAACCCATAATCTAGGGCGGCCATCTTTCTAATTCTACTTAGCCATTTTTGCTTGCTCTAGCACAAACCCCTGTTTTGGAAGGTCCATAAATTCTCCCTCAGGAATTTTTAGGACAAACTGAAGACATGGTCAGGTAGGAAAAACAACAATCTACAGGACCCCCATGTGGTGCAGGCATTTAGATTCTCCTATAAATTATTGCATGCATGTCCCTAAGGCAAGTTTTACTAATTTCCCCATACTTAGCCATTTTCCTATTTTTCACCAAATTACCATATTTTTCCAAAATGATTATCATTAATGTTGTCATTAATGCCAATCCTATTCATCACAGTATTCATGTTTTTCTTTATAGAAATTTGTATATAATATACTGCATTTAGAAATATACTTATATCTAATGTATTTGACAAGTTAATGTTTGGTATGGTGTAGGTAAGACAATTACTTGTCACTGCAAGGATTTTTCACTATGAATGAAAATGTAAGGAATCTTGCTCAATTTAGAGTGGAATTAGAGGCGAGGGGAGATGGAAAATGTTATTTCCCCTGCTCTAATTGCAGGGGCTTCAAAGAAGAAGAATTTTAATAACGACAGCTAAAAGACATTGTAGGGAGAAGGGGCACGCCGAAGGGGGTTATGAATATTGTCCCTTGGTAAGAGGTTATTCAATTTTTAATGTAATCTTTGTAATAGTCATCATGTCATGAATTTCAATAAAATTTCTTATTGTTTTATTATATGTTCTATACACACTAATTTTACTACTTCGTTTGTAAATATATAGACAATGCCCCCAAAATGTCCCCTTCCAGAGAGTTATTTGCCAAGTACTAGCAAAAATACTCATTTACAGGGTGACGAACATCTAGATCAAAATATTGAGGCTGGTTAAGTTCTTAATGATGATATGGATGGAGATAATGTTAGTGATGCAAATTAGGAAGATGAGATACATAGATTGATCCAAGACACATTTGCTCCAATGAATGAGGAAAACCAGGATGATAGTCATGATGTTGATCCCCTACTCAAGAAGGCACGCCAACCTCTTTATGAAGGCTCAGAAACAAATCTTCCATCTGCTATATTGTTGTTAGTGAACTTGAAGGTTTTGAATGGTTTATCAAACACCTGTCTCACATAGATACTAAGGTATGTAATTTGTTAATTATTTATGTCTGCATGTTCACATGTACATAAAGGGTTGAATTTTTTCCTATATTGCTATTATTATCTAATTTGTAAAGTATGGATGTGATATTGATGATTAATATTGTTTACAATGACTTATTGTTTTGAATTTTGTAGATTGTTAGGTGAATTTCTATTACCAACGTCAAATATTTTACCACGCACATATTGAGAGATATATGTGATTATGAAAGAATTTGGAATGGAGTATCAAGCTATTGATGCATGTCCTAATGATCATATCATATACTATGGACACTATGCATTAGAAAAGGAATTCCAATAATGTCGAACTGATAAAGTGACAAAAAAGTGCCTCACAAAGTTATTCATTATATTCTAATAATTCCACGTCTCAAGCGGTTGTTCAGGTGTCAAAGTATAGCATAGTTTATGGATTTCCATGCAAAGAACAAAATTCGAGACAATGTTCTTCAAATGCCTGCAGATGGGTCTGCATTTAGGTACATCAAAGAAAAGTAGCCAATTTTCAAAGAAGAACCTCATAATGTTAAACTTTCATTGGCAGCTGATGGTGTCAATCCATTTGGAGAGCTTCATTCTACCTACTCAGTGTGGCCTGTTATTGTTATAAACAATAACCTTCCTCCTTGGATGTCGGTCAAGTGAGAGCACAAGGTTGGAAATGATTGTTCCAGGTATTTAATTAATTTGTATTTTTTTACTTGAAAGTTTGATCACTAAATATTTCATTTCTTTGTTTCGTGCATGATAATTATGTCTTTTATATATAACGACATATAGCTAAATATAATTAATCATGTATCTTGGACCAATTAGGCAAGTACCGGGTTAAAGATATGAACATATATATTGAGCGTCTTATCGATGAGTTGTTGAATTTATGGGGCTGGTGTCACTATGTATGACATCTCTAGACCAATAGGGCAAAGACGATTTCAATCCCATGGAATACTTGGATGGACAATTCATGATGCTCCCGGGTTAACACATTTTTGTGGTATATTGTTAATTTATTTTGTTCTTTAATATTATATATATCTATTGAAAATATCATGTATTATTTTAAATGGTAATTCTAATTCGCTACACTAATTCATATATATTGTAGGTATTCAAACAAAGGGTAAATTTACATGTCCATCTTGCGGTCCCAGGATAAAATCTTGTCGTTCAAGGAGTTTAGCAAAGGAAGTGTTTGATGAGTATATGTACTTTCTGCCTAAGAACCATAGTTATCGAACTACAGACAAAGCAAATCTCAATGGTAAAGAAGAGAATGGAAAAAAACCATGAAGAATGACACCTCACCTATGGAACTTGGAATATAATATAAATCGTCAAGGTATGCCAAATTATTTATGTATTGTTGGACTATTGGTCAATACTTAGCCAAATTTCTGAATATGCAAAACAATATTTTTCCTACTTTGGCAGATTGATTTCTTGCACATGTGACCATCATAAGGAAAAATGAAAGCATGGGTGGATAATCCCTTCAACAAGGAACATATCTATGTCACCCTATGAATTTTATTAGCACAAGGACACTATTGAGTATGGTTGTCATTGATGTCAAAGGAGGTCATTAATGACAAAAGAAGTGTTGATATCGCATGTGTGATAAGGTTGAAAATCACATGTTAGTTTCCTAATGTCTCATGATGTCACTGTTGCATTCTGGTAGTAGTTGGTAACGGTATGATAATTTGGGGATTTTGACTAAGTGTTGAAAAACTGCCCTAAAGCAGCTGCCTTATGAAAATGAGCACCATAATTCATAAGAAGAAGAGAATGCCCGCCATGACCTCCCATCCCATATTTTTTTGAAATATCTATCTGACCATGGCCCCGGTTATCAGAAAAACTCCTTGAAGAAGAAGATACAGGTCTCCCAAAAGAAGGATTTTTGGTCAAATTAGTCAGAACTGCTCTAGGGAAACGCCTTCCATAGTTTGTGGGTTGATAAAAATGATCGCACCGCATGGTCATCCTGTAGGTGTATGTTTTGTCTACTTGACCATGTACTCACATTGGTTTTATAATGCTTGAGGAAGAAGACATGGATATGCCAAAACAGGGTTTCAGGCCATCTTACACCAAAGCTCAGTAAAATGTCTGCCTAGGGAAAATTAACATGAGTATGGGAGTGAAATCAACATAGGTGTTCTTAGTAAGGTGTAATACATTATCTAGTAGCATTAGTTCAGGTTTTGGGTGAAATGAAAAATCCACCTTAGGTTTTGGACAAATTGTCTAAGTATGGAATTATTGGTAAAATCTGCCTAAGTGGCCTCAATGAAATGCGCGCAACCTCTCATAGGATGATGAGAAAAATATATAAAAGTGATAGGATATATTTTTTTGGTTGGTGCATCTAAACATGGTTTCATATTGCCCAAATATTATCTGAGGAGGAAGATATCAATCTGCCAAAAGTTCCTCTCACCTTCAATTGCACTATCCCAGTAAAATGCTCGCCAAGGTTAGATGATGATGTTACAGGAGATAATATTGGAATGGTTGAGTCAGTATGATATTCCTCACATTGTGGATGTCTCACTCTCCAATTTTCATGAAAAAATAAAATCACCTTGGTGACTTAGGGTTTGAAGAGATTTGTTCAAGTGTCAATAAGCAGTTTGGAACACCACTTTCAAATGCCTGCCAGATGTTGGGTGTATGTCAATAGGTTCATAAATTGGAATGGGCTTGTTCTTTGTTGAAATGTCTCTCTAGCCATACTTCTAGGCTTACTTACAATGGTCACATATGCAAAATATCAATTTGCCGAAAGTAGGAAAATTACTATTTTGCATATTGAGAAACACAAGAAAATTGCCTAAGTGTTGAGAACAAGATTTTGAGAGGTAGTTTGGAAATGTCTGCAAAGGAATGTCCTTGTGAAAACAAATTTATCAAATGTCATGGATCAAAGGCTTCCTAGAACAGTTTTCCAACACTTAGCCATGTCTAAGAATTTCTCCAAGGTTTATCCTGAAACCCTATTTTGGTAGACTTATAATATTCTCCTTAGAAATGATTAAGGCAAAATGAGACCATGGCTAGATAGTCAGTTCAACAAGATATAGCCCGATATGATGGTGTGGGAATTCTATTCAAACCATGAATTATGGAAGGAATTCTCTTAGAGTAGTTTTGGCTACTTTTTCATACGTAGTCAATTTCCTAAGTTTCACAAAGTTGCCATATTTTTCTAGAGTGATGTCAGATTACAACACTCACTTCTTGATAGCACTAGAACACCATTATGAGTCTTTCTAGCCTCACCATACATGCCACATCACCATACATGCCATGTCATTAATTCCTTTGTCATTCCTTTGTCTTTCACTGAGTTTACCCTGCCATCATGTCTTTGGTTATCCTTTTGCCATTCACCAAACTCCTTTGACATCAATGACAATCACATTCAACTTGTATCATATAGTATATAAATCTTTTTTTTTTTAGTCAATTATGTTTAGTGCAGTATGTAACTATATTGATTAATTAGTGTTAATTTGATTTTGTTGATGTTTCATGAATGTCGTTAAGGCACGAATGGACTTCCACGAGGAATGAAAATTTACCCGATGCAATTTAGTAGGTTGCCATACTACAAGCACCTACAAATAGTTCATTTGTTTGTTACAATGTATATCGGGAAGAACATAACATAATTGTTATGGAGAATATTAGATGGAAGGACTAACAAAGAAATAATTGAAAAGAGTTGTAGTGACATCCAAGAAGATAATAACGCATTGCAACATGTGATCATTAATTCTAATGGTGATGGCCGTCAACATAATATTATTCTTCCTTGGTGCTTGACGGAGCAACAAAGCAATATTGTAAAAGAGGTCATCAAAAAAATCAGGTTTCCGACGGGGTTTTCGTCTAACATAAATAATATCTTAACGAAAAAGGTGATTTTGGTGGGGTTAAAACACATGACTGGAATAGATTCATTAAGGTAATTGTGAGTTTTTAATATATTTCCTTATTTTTTTTTTTACTAGGGGAATCGGTAACTGGGCGGTTTTGGTACTTGCGTGATACGGGGTCCATTCCTGTTGGCTGCCACTATAACCCTAGGTGCATCCAGACATCTTGCAAGCATGGGTAATGGATAAGTCGGGGTGAGATTTGAACTTGAGACATCCTTTAAAACATTCCTTCATTTACATGGCAATTGCCTGTCAGTCTACACCCCTGTAGGAATAATATATATTTCCTTATTGGTATGCACTATTTTATTAATTTTATTATCTTATTTGGAAATAAATAATAATTATGTGTTTTTTGATACAATATATTCTACCTGTATCTCTCCCAGACGACTTTGAAAACAACGTAAAACAAATTATTTATGTTCTTGGAAAACACATGAGGTAAGTAATGTTTTAACAGAAAATGTACTTGGTTCGTGATTTGTAGCGGAACTTATTGACATATTATGTTTTGCCCGCAAATTTTATATATGGCTTGATATTATTTTATTGCATCATTTGTAGGTGGCTTTCCTTAAAAGAAATCCATAAAGAAGATATAAGGTATTGGAAGAGAGAAATTCCCTGACTAATGTGTGAAATGAAACAATATCTACCTCCAACAATTTTCAATGCACAAGAACACTACCTCATACACCAAGTTGAGGAGATTGAATTATGTGGACTGGTACACACAAGGTTGATTTGGATGGTGGAGAGGCAGTTGAAGTCGTTGAAGGATCTTGTTAGACAAAGAGCATGTCCTGAGGGTTCTATGGTTGAGGGATATATGGTATATCAATGCATGGTGTATATTAGTGAATACCTACCTAAATTAGCAAAAAATATGAATGTGCCTCGCATTTGGCATCTCAACTCCATCATCAAATTTGAAGGGGAGGTCCTATTGGGGAAAGGTACAATGAGAACCGCGAAAGGTAATTATTATATTTTGTGGAATTAATATATTACACATGTATTTTTCCAAATTTATTTTATCATACTGATTTGTTATTTTTTCATTAATTCTGCATATTCAACTGCATTAAACTATGCATGTATTGATAACTAATTAATGATAGCGAATTATTATTTTTTCATATAGTTGCTCGAGTGTGGGATGCTTTACATTTATACATTGCAAACAACGTTTGATTGGATGGAGCATTGGATAGAATATTGTGAAGAATGCTTCAGTAGGTTATCATGGGAAGGGGAGAGTAAGATGATCAAAACAACTCATCATCATCAACATCAATTGCCTGATCTTACATCACAAAGGGAAGTTGATTTAGCCTATGGTTTAAAAGATAAATTGGAAAGTAAATTGTTTACCCGCATTTTTCTAGTTACTTCCCATTTTTTCAATGTGTTTGGTTTGTTTAAGTTTTAAAATATATTTTCTAAGTCCTATATGACGTTTATTAATTCAAAATTTATTTTTTACTTGTTGTCAATGTTGCAGTTGAAACATCACAAGGATATGTGGTGTAATGGTCGTAAATTTCGTATCAAAATGTTGGATGATAAGATGAAAACCTCGGATTGTGGGATAACTACAGTGTTTAAGGTCACCAATGTTTCCTCTAGAAGTGACAAACATCCAAAAGAAACTGAGAATAGGTACTATGGGCATTTGGAGGACATAATTGAGTGTTATTTTAATTCCTTTAAAATAGTGAGGCGAAGTGGTACAGGCTACAGATGCATGAACGTGATCCTAAAAGAATTGTTATTGAGCATGCTAATGGATTTACCATGGTTAATACAAGGGCACTTGAACCGAGTAGAGAGCCTTATGTTCTTCCAATTCAATGTGAGAAAGTCTTTTACTCAGAGGTACCATGTAAAGCAGGTTGGTCATACTTTTTTAGATACGATCCAAGAGAAAGACCAATAAAGTATAATCATGTAGATGATGAAGATAATCACAAAGAAGAAGAAGATGATGATGATTCATATTAGGAGCAGGTGGCTGTAGTCGATGTGTTAGATGAAGAAGTTGAAGAGGTTGATAATCCAAATGTAGTACACGATGATCTCATTGACGATGTCGATGACTATATTAGCGAAGATTCCATTGATGATGATGTTGATGTGAATGAGCCTTTCATCAGTATGTATTCTGAACCAGATCCTGATACAGATGTTGAGTTGGATGAAGAAGAAGATGAATGATATTTAATTGTTAAAGAGTATAGGCACATGTTTATATCTTTTATGTCATGATCATCTTTATATGTTTTAATTTCCAATTCCTTTTCAACTTTATGATTTTAACACAGCCAATTTTTTGTTCTTAATATGCAAAATAATATTTTTCCTACTTTTGGCGAATTTTTGAAAAATGGGTCTCAAATATCCCTTCATATCTCTCAATCCATGATACCTGTGTAAAAACTAAGAGAGGTTTTTGTGTATGACGATCATGATGATCGACGTGTAGTGCAAGGGTGTGGTGGGGGCTCTAGGTGCTTGGAATCCATGAGTAGTCACTAGCCTAAAGCCCAGGATGACTTGCCAGGCTCCCTACCATTTGGAAGAAGCAATAATGATTGTTGATTGACACTTTAAGAAGATGACAATTCGTCGGTTTATAAACATATTTTTTTTTAAATTGTTTGCACGACGGTCATATGTGTGATCGTGGGATTAAGAATTACACGTTATTTTGGTTGGTAGTAAAGACTGCCATTCTTATCATAGTTTTGGTATAATTCCAGTTCTGGAGGATCACCAAAGCTAGTGAAACCCCTACAAAAAAAAAATCAATTACTTTGCATGAAGATATGGTTAGAGTGAATGATTCATGATGGAACAAAATTAGATAGACAAATTTGTAATGTTTTTATAATTTTTTTTTATGAAGAGGTGTGATAGTTATAAAGAGTCAAATGGAATTTGTGCAAAGTGCATACCCAAGAAAAGCGTTGATTTGTTGTTAAAAACCTCTTTGCAGGAAAAATTTATGAGCCCTAAAATTAGTTTGCGGGGAGAATTTGTGAGCCTAAATTACAGTACGCGTGCATCACCTCACCTCTGCTTCGAATCTAGATAACCATGGCTTAACTTCAAACAGGGGCATCCAACATGATGGGTGCAGCTGAAATGCATGCATCCTCCTCTGTAACCCCGGTTGAAACAGAGTCCTCCACAGATGATAGGGTAATAGTAAAAAAATTCTAGGAGAATTCTAATGCATGGAAAGATGCAAAGATGTGGCCACCAGGTATGGAAAATATCTTGAGGAAAGCAAAAGTTTTCAAATTTTTGTGGGGATTGTTTAGTTATGTTGATGAGGATATAGATGATGCAATTTTGAAATATGATGCTTGGAATATGAAACTCATAATTTTTGGGAAGTAGGTATACGTCGACCCTGATTTGGTTTCCCGAGCTACCAAAATTCCATGCAGAGGGGGAGCGATTTTATGCTCCAGGAAAACCCCTGGACAAGAGAAGAACCAGATGGCCAGTAAAATTTGTGGGAGAGAAGTAAATGTTCCTAGGAATGGTTTAAAAATGCAATATGTCCCTCCCAGAATATACAAAACTTTGATTCAGATTGTCCTTAGGACAATTCTGAATCATCATAGGGATGACATTTCGGTAGAATTTATGCGGGTAGTGATACATTGGGTGGAAGATATACTGTAGATATTCCTTATCTATTGGCTAAGAAACTCCACTCTGCCCTGCAAGAGAGCCAATTAAGGAAGGTTAAATTTAGTTTCTCGAGCACACTTCAAAAAATGATTGATTTATGTCGATCCCATGCTACTGAAACAGATATTGGTGATATCAACCAGCATGATATCTTTGCCAAAACCACCTATTCAAAAAACATACGTTAGGAAACGTAAAAGCAGGAAACATAATGAGGAATTTCTAGTACAGTATCCTTAGCAGAACGAGGAATTAGTACAATATCCTGAGCACCATGGGGAATTACCATTACACCATGTTGAATTGAACGAGGAATTGCCAGTACAAAGTTCTGAGCACCATGGCGAATTACGAGTACAATATCCTGATTTGGTCACAAATGATGAAATTTGTGCTTCCATAACTTTGAAAGAGTTTAAGGGTATGTAGATAGAGGTCATTGGGAGGAGGTGATAGGAAACGAAATGGAACAAAGTACTGCTCACTTTTCCATTCCTCAACAGGTTCTTAATAGAATTCCTCCTAAACAATTGGCAATTGAGTATGATTGTTCTTCCAAATCAGAATCAGGGGATTTCGCTATGAATTTAGACATTGCATCATATAAGTTTGATAGTAGGTACGTGTTCATCCTATATGACAAAATGGAGCATTTCAAGGAACAAGCTTCCTATATATGCAATTGGGTGGAAGAGTGCTTGAGAAAAGATGATAATATTTTATAATGCCTAAAACAGATAACAGTGTTGCAGAAGATAGTTGTGGATAATCATTTCAAAGTGGACATAATTATAAAAGGGAAAGAATAAATGGTTAAATTATTATCCAAAGAAGTAGAAAAAAACATTAATGATTCTGAAAAAAGCAATCCAGTTCGTGAGGGTTGCGTATGAAGAGGCTTTGGAAAAAGCTAATGTTGAAGCAAGTGAACTCAAAGAATAGTTGAAAAAAAACCCACTTATTCTCAATGTACTATCAGTGAGGATAAAAATGGGTCCTTTACAGGTAACAGAGAAGAAAATTAAAGAATATGAACAGGTAGTACAATAATATCAGTTTAAGTTAAAAGAGTGGGAGGGAAGCTATGGAAAAAAAGTTGGAGAATTAGAATCAAAAATTTCTGATTTGAGAAAAAACATTTCTAGGCAAGATGATAAGCTAAAAGGAACAAGGTTAGCAAGGATATTTGAAACTTTAAAACTTAAAAAACAAAGTAGAGGAAATTTTTTTTCCAGTGAATAAGGTAGTGAGGGTGAAGGTAAGGGTACCAAAGGAGATGAGGGTAAGGGTAAGGGTAAGGGTAGAAGGAAAAATACACCTACAGGTACAATGTCCCTAGAAGAGAGAGAGAAGTCCTTAGAAAGTCAAGAGAATATGATACAAGAATGCTTCTTAGTGAGCCTTTCACTAGGTGATTTGTATGCCTCATCACCATTACATAAATAAATTAAAGAGAAGATGGTTGGGAAAGATGCAAATATAAGGGAGCTGGAATCAAAACTCTTATAAGGTAGAAAATTTCAACATTTGGGATGTGATATGGAAATTCAAACATTTAAATCCACAATTTCTGATTTGGAGAAGGAATTAAAAGGGCTAGTTGCTATGATGAGTGCAATTCCTGTCCTTCCCAATGAGACATAGTCAAGGGAAAAAGAGCAGGAGAAATAAATGCATAATTTGAAACGTGAATTGACTAAAGTTAAAAATTAGTTGAAACATACGAGAGAAATTGGAGGTCAAGGAAGAACATGAATCAACGAAGTATAAGAAAAATGTGGAAATGTTAAACAAACTGATGGCAGAAAAAAATGTTTTGCTTGAAAATTTAAAAAAAGTTTCACAGAGAGTTAAAGAGCTTGAAAATAAATCGTAATAAGTGCCTTGTCCAACTCCAGAACAATTACAGTCTTCTATGAAAGGCAAGAGAGACAATTCAGATTTGTCTTCTTCTCAAGAGCATGGATTACAGCCATCTCTGAAACATGCTAGACATGTATAAATCAATGTATATATTTATTTATCGATAGTTAATGAAAACAAATATTTGTATGATGGAGTTTTGTATTTATCGGCATATAATGAAAAATGTTTTTTAGTTGGCATATCAATGTATATATGTATTTATCGAAAGTTAATGATTTTTTTTTGTATGATGGAGTTTTGTATTTATCGGCATATAATATAACATTATAGAGAATTCATCTCCGAATCCAATGTTTTCAGTGATCAATACGAGACTGCTTGTAGATTGTGAAAGAAAGCATCAATCTCTTCGAAATAAATTAAATTTGTGTATGTTAATTAAATAATAAACTCTATTTTGTTTATGTCTCTTATTTATTTCATATTTTCTTAATTAAATGGCTGAGCAATCTCTATTTAGATCTCTGGCTTGTGCGGGCGTCTGAAAAACTTGTTTAGTATATATTTTTAAGCTATGTGCGGGAAAACTCATACGCTATGTGAACATGATTTTTTTCAACATGGAAGGTTATTTTTTCACTCATCTGACCTCCATAGGGAAAACTAAAACCATGAATGGATAAACACTTCAACAAGGAACACATACATGTCATTTGATGAATTAATTGACACACACACATCAACTGGTGGGAATTTGAAAATAACATTTTAAATTACAGATTTACCACTTGGACAAAATTATAAAACCCTAAGTTAACATGAGGGATTTTTATTTTCACCAACTCCTGAACCAATGGTACTAGATGATGTAGTACATCCCATTGAGCACAACCAAACTGCTTTCCCCTTCAGATTCATCTTCTTCTGAGTTGGGCGGATATTTTACTGGACTAGAGAAAAACAAGCTAGAGGGCACTTTTGGCATATTGGAAACTTCATCTTCAGAGAGTTTTTGGAGAAAAAAATGATGTGGTTAGATGCACCAATCAATACTCTAGATACCCATACCCTCAGAACAATTTAATCCATCAACTATTGGAAATGGTGGGCATTTTACTGAGGTCACTTACGCATTTTTACCAGAATTTTTATCAAACCCTATGTCAATGTGATGAGATTTTTATTTTCATCCAATTTGAGGTGTAAGACACCCAATGGGTATATGCCAACATGGTGATTCCATTAGGACCAATTTCATCCTTTGAAGCTTCTTCGTCTCTCCTTGATGGGAATTTTCTCCTTCTAATGAATTATTGTGGACATTTTCATAACGCAACTACTTTAGGGCAGTTTTTCATCACTTAGTCAAACTCCCAAAATTATCATACTCTTGCAAACCACTATCAGAATGTAACAAAGAAATCATGAGACATTAGGACACCATCATGTGTCTTTCCAACCTCATCACATCACGAGACTCATATTTTTGTCATCTGACCATCACTAAGCAAACTGAAGGTATGGCTGGATAGCCAGTCCACTAGGAAACAAGACCATGTCACCCTTAGAATTTACTAAGACAACCTGAGCCTCTGGAGGGAATAGCAAAATAGATTCTTAACTTCTTTTGAGCATCAAAACATATTTCTTCCTATTTTGGCATACTCCTATTTCACATGTGTGAACACCCTATGGAGACATGAAGTCATGAGAAAATGGAAAACTTACCAAAGAATGGATCCATGACATTCGATGAATTTACTTGCACAAAGACAGCCCTTGGTGGGCATTTCCAACTGACCTCTCAAACTCTTGTTCTTAACACTTAGTCAAATTTTCATACTTTTGAATATGGAAAACAATTTTTCTTCTATTTTGGCAAATTGCTATTTTCCTCATGTGGTCACTATAAGAAAAAATAATAACATGTAAAGATAGAAAATTCATCAAAGAACAACCCCATACCCTCAGATAAATTTATTATCATCAGGACAATCTCTGGAGGGAATTTCTGTGAAGCCACTTAGGCAGTTTTTCCAGTACTGGAATAGTACAAATATGGCTGAGAGGCACTTTTGGCAGGTTGACATATTCCTCCTTAGAGACTCTCTGGTGACGAAAGTGATATGGTTGTATGCTCCATACAACAATCTAGAGACTCACTGATACAGGAGGATATTGGTGGCCACCCACCTATTCCTCTTAGACCCCCACCATTGTTTCTTTCAGTTTTCCAGTTTCCTTAATTGTAGCACAATTTACTATTTTTGGCAGTTTTTGGGTCCTAAACTTCCAGAGCCATTTTTAGGCCCTAAACGACTTTTTTTTGGCATCGAATGGTCGAGCAAATATGAGTTCATTCCAGACTCAATATTTGTCATTTTTGGATGTATTTCTTAAATAGATCTTTCTAACGATGTATCATGCGCGTCAAACGGAGGTAGTATGCTAAAGTTACGACCCTGGGAAATTGATGTACCAAGTTACCCAACGGGGCCCACATTAAGGGGTTTCACCTCCTAAGGTTAGGTTTTTGGATGTGTAGGGTTTCCATTGTTTCTCAATAATATATAGGCCTTCGAGCCTCATTGTAACACAGAGTTCAGAGGCATGTAGCCGCCACATCTCTTCTCAGAGATAAGCGACCAACACTCTACCTAGTTTATTTCCATTATGTATGTAAACAAGTTTCAGTTATTGATTAATGAAATGAAGTGTTATTTCCGCTGCATATTTGTTTCTATGGTTATTTGTGTATTCTGTTGTGTTCCTGCATAAATTTGGATCACTCACATTCTCAATACATTTTTCACATCATCCTATGAGGCATGGCGGGCATTTCCTTAAGGCCACTTGGGCAGATATAACATCAATTCCATACTTAGACAAATTTTTCAATTTGGTCTAATCTGCCTAAAACACCCTTTTGAAAGGTCCATAACGTTTTCTTCATCCACTTCCAAGACAATATTAAGACATGATCAGGCAGGCCGAAGACCAATCTACAAGACCTCCATGTGATGCAGGCATTTACTCTAACCCATAATTTAGGGCGGGCATATTTTTGAGGCTACTTAGCCATTTTTGCATCCACTGGTGAAAACCCCTATTTTGGAAGGCCTATATCTTTCTCCTCAAGAAATATTAAAGAAAACACAAATCATGAATAGGTAGCCAAACCAACTAGCTATAGGACGGTACCATGGTGCGAGCATTATTCTCAAACCATGAATTATGGCGGGCATTCTCTTAAGACTGTTGGGACAAATTTTGAGTAATTATTTGATACTTGGTCAGTTTCCTGATTTTCACCATTTTGTCATATTTCTCTAGAGTGATGTCATAATACAACAATGACTTCAACTTCATGCCACATCATCATTTATGCCATGCCATGTCATCATATCCTCCATATCATCATTCATGCCATGCATCACCACCTTTGTCTTTCCTTTGACTTTCATTGAGTTCACTCTTGCCATCATGTCCTTTGGTTATTCCTCTGTCATCACTGAACTCATTTTGACATCAATGAAAACCATATTCCATATTGCCAACATAATGGTGGTGGTGGTGATGATGACGGAAACGATGATATATACAAGTTGAATGAATAAAGTATGTAGAAATATTTTTAGTAATAATGGCATGACCTGGATAAGAGTGTTTTTGGCATTCATGGCTAATGTGGATATATAGGTCTTCTGAAGTTTTATGTAAATATTTTGTTCTTGAAAGGCATGTTGGAAGTAAAGTGTTAACACTTAGAATTTACCTAGGTTGTGGAAAGGTAAATCCTGAGGTAACATCAGAATTGCTTTAGACTGTATTTCTCACCTAATACAGTCAGAGAGGGATCTCTCTCTATTTACTAGGTTTTCATACTCAAATATTCAATCAAAGGCTGTCAGAAGGTTAGATTTCTGATTAGAATGAGTTTGTTTTTTATAAATTTTGGTGGGACAATCATGGAGGAGACCATTTGGTGATGGAGTCAACAATCAAGTCTGAAAGTAGGTTGCAGAAGGTAGGAAGTCCAAATTTTCGTGGATATAGGCAAGATAGACTTCTTTTCTTCAATCTGGAGGTATTAGCAGGTTGATTAGCAGATAGAAGGAGACATCCCGTCAAAAAGAGCACCTAACTGAGGCGAATTCTGCAAGACTTTAGAAGAAAATGTTTTAAAAATGCTTAAACAATGGACCTAGACCATGCGAGATGAATTCTGGCCCATATACACTAATGCTCAAAAACGAAAGCAAATACAAAATGGAGTGAAAACATGATAAACAGTCACATAAAGAAATCACTTATTGAAGAAAAAGATGGCATAGGAATCTCTGTCGTGAGAGGTTTAACTTTTCTCCTCTACAATTTTATTCATCTTTGAAAAAAATGAAACCCATTACAATGCAGAGTCTCTCCTCTCTTGAAAACCCAACCTCTCTCCCCTCTATGGGGAGCCTTTTTATAATGTTTGAGACCCCAAGGCTAATTCTCGAAATAGGATCTGAAACTGTTTACAGTCATAATCAAACATTAACAACTAGAGCGTGTTAATTCTACCATGGTTTACATATCTTTAAACAAAAATCATGGAGCAAATGCGTGTGCTCAATCTGGATGGAAGCATGAGATTTTTTGTTCTGAACTCGCAGGCAGTGGAAACGATATCTTAGGATGCTTCTGGTGGCTCATTTTTGACTGGGCTCAACCACTTGTTCGTCTATAGAGTCAGCAATGTGTCCTTTCCCTTTGTGTTCATTCCGTGCTCAAAGGCACCTTTCTACATGGGCTCAAAGCTGGAAAAGGAGTTTATATCCTTTCCATGCTCAACTTTCTTCATAGCTACCCCCCTTGCTTCTGGCAGAAACAAGCCTCTACAGTGGCTTGTCATTCTTGTACTCCTCAATACCTCAAAAAAGGTTGGTGAATGAGGTGCATGAA
>LPNX010235607.1:343780-381280 GCA_001517045.1 Pseudotsuga menziesii | reverse complement strand
ACAAAATATAAAATATGCAAATAAAAAAACCCAAATTAAACTAACCAAAAGATAAATATGCAAAATAAACAAAACAAAACAAAACACAAAATATAAAATATGCAAATAAACAAACAAAAAAATGTAGAATTCAAAAACACCTGCGCACTAGCTCATTAGCAAAACAACAATGAACAAGTTCACTCCCGCACACTAGCTCATTAGCAGCATCTATAGCACTGGTAATTTGATGAGCAGAGTAGTGGTAAATCGAGGAGCAGGGGATACCAGTCCAGAGGATATTGGCAATCCCAGTGGAGGCAATCCGGCTGCAGTCCAGAGGATAACAAAACAATCTAGTCACAGTCTAGAGGATACCGACGTTCAAATGGGGAGGCAATCCGGTCACAGTCCAGATGATAAAAAAGGGCCCAATGAATTTTGTAATCCCATTAACCCTAGAAGCGTCGGAATTTGGGAAAAATACGTCAAATTTCCGGACCAATACGGATTCAGTACAGTCATACTGAAATTATAATTTTTTGTTGTGCTACCATGGCTTATATTATCGGTAGATCTAGTAAGGGTTTTATATTATTGGAGCGTCTGAAGCTCCTCCTTAAATTAAGGGAAAAGACATATGGGTTGAGCACTACAAGCCAGTGGTGCTCTTGTATAATTTTATGAATTATGGAACAATTTGCAAGCTTTTGTAATTTTATTCTATTTAATGGTGTGGAATAGTGTGCAGAGTCTTGTAGGAGCTATAATCTAAACTGGTTGAACCTATTCTGTCGAAACTTTGAACTTGATACCACTGTAACCTCCATAGTTGGATGTTCTTAATTAACTTGGAATGAACCCGTAATTTATGAAATAACCTACATATATGTAGATATAAAATGATGTATAAATTGATGGATAAGTCCAAATTACAATTGAGGGCCCGTTATTTATATTTTGACAGAAAACCCTTTCATTAAGAGTCATGTCTTTTCGTAAATACATTATTAATTATCATTTATTTTATATATATGTTGATGTTTATCATTATTATTTTTATTATTGTTTGTTGTTTATTATTTAAGTTTGTTACAGACATGTTTCTTCTAAGCATTTAATTTTGCTTTAATAATTAGTTTTACCTATAGTATGGCACAAATTACAAGCTTTTGTTATTTTATTCTATTATATGTCTGAAACATTCTATAGAGTGCAAGCTTGTGTAATCTTATTCTATTTAATGGTCTAGAACAGAGTCCTCTATGAGCTATAATTTGAATTGATTCTGTCGAAACATGAACATGAGACCTCTATATCCTTTAAAGACACATTTAGTTTTTATTTGATGGTTAGTTTTACATGGATTATGGCACACTTTTCAAGCTTTTGTGATTTTTTTCTATTATGGGTCTAAAACATTTTGTAGAGTGCCATAGGAGCTGTAATTATAATGAATGGGTATAATTCAACCTAAGACCTATTTCTCCTTTAAAGAAGCATTTTATTTTATTTTTATGCTCACTTTTACCTGAATTACAACACACTTTGCAAGCTTTTCCCATTTACTGGTTTGGATTTTGGAACAATGTATAGTTCCCTCGGACTCGTGGGATATAATTTGAATTGACTCCAGTAAATTGACCCTCATACCTCTTTATTCTTTAAAGACACATTTGATACAAGTATTATTTTTCAAAGACACTAATATCTTTTTTCCTCTGTTTGGCATATACCATGGTAGTTAGTGTGGTGGCCTCTGTTTGGAATATCTCAAAGAGTCTGAAGGTTATCAAGAATATTGTAGCATGCGTGTGTCTTCATTAAACCCTCTGCGAGCATTTCTTCCTTAAATATATGCTGTGTAATTTCGATCACATCATATATTCCAAAATACTATCCTTAAATTCTTCTCAACATATGCAAAATTCCCTTTATAAATTTATGTTTATTAATTTCTTGTAGCTTACTCTTTTATTTCACCAAGACTATACATGCATACTTTTCTAACTTTTGGTAGACTTATATTTTTCACATCTTAACCATCTTTAAACAAAATGAGGGTATGGCTAGGTATCCACCTCAACTAGGAACAAGACCATGTCACTTTAAAACCTTACTGACAAAGACACAGTCTCTGGAAGTCACTTTAAAATGGTCTTTCAAACTGCTCAATTCAACACTTAGTCAATTTTGTTAGACCCTAGTCATTACTGTTCCAGGAGGAATTTTGGCAGACTCATATCTCACACGTGTGAACACCTAGAGGGAAACTGAGATCATGAGTGGATGCCCAGATCATCAAAGAATGGACCTATAACATCTGATGAATTTATCAGTTAAAGAGATGACTCTGGCATGCATTTCCAAGTGGGATCTCAACCTCTTGTTTTCAACACTCGGTCAATTTTTCATATTTTTGGATATGCAAGCTAATGTTTTTACCTCTTTTGGCAGGCTAATATTTTTCTCATGTGGTCACCATAAGAAAAACTAAGAACATGGATGGATAGCTAGTTCATTAAAGAACATGTCGATACCTTCTGCTGAATTTATTATCACTCAGACAGGATTTGGTGGGAATTTTCAAATGCCTCTTCACCAAATTTCACCAATTCTCCATTCATATATTGACATCAATGCCAATGCATTCATCTGCCATATTTCCAACAATGATTCCCAAGAGGATGGAGATGAGAGGTTACCCATCATCTTCTCAACCTGAATATGTAACTTAGTTGTTTATAAAGCCTTAGATATTGCTAGTTCATCATTAGTGAAACTCTTCCATTGAAGTGATAAGGATTTGAATAACATAGCCTTTTTATGGGGTCCAATGAGCCCTTACTTATCTCGGATCGAGAATGGATATTCTTTTCCATATACTATACCTTTTCTTGTTGTTTCCCTTGGCTTTGAGGTTGAAAATATAGAGAAAGGATAGTTGTAGGTCTCATTCATTGCCACAAGAAATCAATAATTAGTTACTACTTGTGTTAGTTCCTAATGAATAATGAATGACATGTTACACTTTGGAATGTTATTTCCTAATTAATAATGAATGACATGTTACACTTTGGAATCATGATCGTATAATCTTATTTTTTTAAAATTAAAATTGCATGTTTTTGTATTTATAAGATGCCTATTCCCATATTTTTGGCGTACTTGATTTTTTGTTACGTATTTTTTCCATATCGTATCTGAATCGTATTCGAATCCATAATCGAATATTGCTACTATGGTTTTGACTGTCTACTTCGTATTTTCTGAGGATTTATATGAAATATAGGTCGTATTTGAGGTGCAAAATGACCCATGACAAGAATTTTTCCCGTCAAATTCCAACTCGGAACCCATCCATCGCTCGTTTCATAGAGAATGGGCCTGAACCATACCATCATGACCAAACAAATTTGGGATTTCCCTATTGCAGAACACCGTAGCAATGGTAAGAAAATGGTCTTGGGTAGTGTAAGATGATTCAGGGTTGTGATAAGTCGATTCCGGATCCAACATCACCCTATCCGCGTCCATGTGCAAAAACACTCAAAACTACCTATAATTGGTCTAAATTTGGTGACATTTCACAATGTTATTCTATTTATAAAAAAAACAGGCATATAGTTAGAGAAGGAGTACCTTGCATGAGGAAACTGGCATATCAAACCGCTGTGGAAGAGGGAGTGTTAGAATAACGTTGCCGAGTTTTGGTGGGAAATCCATGAATGAAGCAATATGACCACCTCCTGTTCCAAATTGAATCCACACCATGATCTATATGAGGGGGAACCCCATACCTCTTTGCATGTATTAACTAGTCAAGTGGCCCAAGAAACACACTTCTATATATGTGTTGTGAACAAATTACAAACCAAATCAAATCGTATCTTATACTTAAAAATAATTCAAATTAAATAACTCTAAAAGGAATTACACCTTTGAGAGAAAAATAGATTTTGGTAAAGTTTTTGGGAAGAAAAAACTTTTGATATTAAAACATTAAAAGTAAATATATTTGCATGCTAAATTATATCCGCTTGGTAGCTTATATTCTTGTTTTATCGAGTGTGGGTACCACCAAATAGGTACCTATCAGATCTATCTTCCTTGAGTGATGGTGAAGATATACTCGAAGAGGTTGAAAGTGATACGTGTTGTACTAGATCTACCGGTTCTTTATCAACTAGATCTGAAAAGGTAAGGAAAAGATTTCATAGATGCATGCAATATTTTATTGCCAACGGAGGGTCATGTAATTATGATGCTGAGAGCATAGGTGACATTGAGTTTCCCTTGAGTTATAAACATCTAGTGTAACGATGGGTACCTAATAAGCTACCTCAAGTGGACATAGATTTCTTCATCAATGGGAGGATGTATTGCATTGCTCCTTCATCCTTACATGGATTGGGGCTATTTTCCATGGATTGAATAAAGTTCGGCTATGGAACTGTAACTGAATTGATGGAGTATGTCGAACTATTATGTAGATATAATAACTGGTTGATCTTGGTCCAATATACTCTAAGTATGAGGAGATACAGAGTTTTCACAAATTATATAAAACTAGCAGAACACAATAAAAACAAAGGGGCGACTATGTATATTGATGGGAAACCAAAAGCGTTCGGAAATGTTGCTGGATTTATAAATAGTACACGGCCAGTGACAACAACTAAGAAACCAAATTGTGAATTGAGGGACGCGAAGAACATAATATATTTGTATGTGCAACAAAAACAATACTTCTAGGTGAAGAGTTGTTGATCGATTACAACTTAAATCGAATAGATGTGGCTTCCACGGTCCAGGGTAATCGTGGAAGGTCACACGCTATGCCTCATCAGGTAAATCCTAAATATAGTAACCAACCATGACTACAATAACTAAATGTTTCAATTTTTTCTGTTAAAATTTGATTTCCACCATTGACATTCGCTTTTTTCGTGCATATTATGAATATTTCCATGTGATAACATGCTTATTACACTGTTATGCTTATCTCATTTTTTTATGTTACAATTGTTGACTCAAATTTTATTGATTGATTTATTTTGTTAGGGTTGCAGTAGTGGAAAGCCACATGCTTCTTCCACGGTCCAGGGTGACCGTGGAAGGTCACAATCTATGCCTCGTGAGGTAAATGTTAAATATAGTAAATAAATATGACGTCAATAACAAAATGTTTTGATTTTTTCAGTTAACATTTGATGTTCACTGTTACCATTCACTTTTGCCATGCTTATTGTGATTATTTCCATATAATAACATGCTTAAGGTGTCTGCTCATCCCCATGGAGTAGAACATGTATCTCCTCCTTCAGAGGTAAAAGTAAATATTATTGCAGTATCTCATTTTTGTTTATGTTACAATTATTGAATCAACTAAATATAGTAACTAAATATGACTACAATAACTAGAAACTCCAACCCGAGAAGATTTCCATGTGACAACATGCTTATTACACTATAGCATGAGTCTTCCCATGGTCGTCATGGAACAGAACGCGTGTCCTCTACTTCCATGGTCTAGGGTGACCATGGAAGGTCACACTCTGTGCCCCATCAAGTAAGTGTTAAATATAATAACTAAATGTTGATATTTTTTCTGATAACATTCAATTTCCACTATTACCATTTGTTTTTTTCATGATTATTGTGAATATTTCCATATGATAACATGCTTATTACATTGTGGCAGGGGTTTGCTCATCGCCATGGAGAAGAACATGTATCTTCCCCATCGGAGGTAAAAGTAAATATTATTTCAATATCTCATTTTTGTTGATGTTACAATTATTGACTGAACTAAATATGACTACAATAACTAGAAACTCCAACCCCAAAAGATTTCCATGTGACAACATGATTATTACACTGTGGTATGGGTCTGCCCATAGTCGTCATGGAACATAACGTGTGTCCTCTACTTCCATGGTCCAGGGTGACCGTGGAAGGTCACACTTTGTGCCCCAGTAGATAAGTGTTAAATATAATAAGTAAATGTTGAGATTTTTTCTGTTAACATTCAATTTCCACTATTACCATTCGCTTTTTTCGTGCTTATTGTGATAATTTCCATATGATAACATTCTTATTACACTGTGGCAGGGGTCTTCTCATAGCCATGGAGAAGGACATGTATTTTCTCCATTGGAGGTAAAAGTAAATATTATTGCAATATCTCATTTTTGTTGATGTTACAATTATTAACTCAACTAAATATGACTACAATAACTAGAAACTCCAACCCCAAAATATTTCCATGTGACAACATGCTTAATACACTATGGCAGGGGTCTTCCAATGGTCGTCATGGAATAGAACGTGTGGCCTCTACTTCCATGGTCCAAGGTGACCATGGAAGGTCACACTCTGTGCCCCACTAGGTAAGTGTTAAATATAATAACTAAATGTTGAGATTTTTTCTGTTAACATTCAATTTCCATTGTTACCATTCATTTTTTCCGTGCTTATTGTGAATATTTCCATATGATAACATGCTTATTACACTGTGGCAGGGGTCTGCTCATCGCCATGAAGTAGAACATGTATCTTCTCCATCGGAGGTAAAAGTAAATATTATTGCAATATCTTATTTTTGTTGATGTTACAATTATTGAATCAACTAAATATGACTACAATAACTAGAAACTCCAACCCCAAAATATTTCCATGTGATAACATGCTTATTACACTATGGCAGGGGTTTTCCCATGTTCGTCATGGAACAGAACGTGTGTCCTCTAGTTCTGAGGTAAAAATAAATATTATTGCAATATCTCATTTTTTATTATGTTAAAATTATTTTTCATAATGTTTATTCATTGATTTATTGTGTCAGGGTGGCGCCGGTGGAAAGGAACCTACTACTTCCATGGTCCAGGGTGACCATGGAAGGTCACACTCTGTGCCCTATCAGGTAAGTGTTAAATATAATGACTAAATGTTTCGATTTTTTATGTTAGCATTCGATTTCCATTGTTGACATTTGCATTTTTATGTGCTTATGGTGAATTATTGATTGATTTATCGTGTCAGGGTGGGGACTGTGGAAAGACACTTGTTTCTTCCAAGGTCCAAGGTGACTGTGGAAAATCACCCACTAGAATTAGATCGATATGGGGTGACCATGGGAAGTCACTGGAAACAACACCGCATTAGGTAAGTGTTAGTTCTTAATAGTAACTAAATTTCATTACAATAACAATGTTTGAATGATGTTTACATTATTTTGCTTAATTTTACTGTTTGATGAATTTAGTCCAGTGCACTTGATCTGGGTGATGAGGAGCTTGAGGATGAAATTTACTATTCCATAGACCCTATGGATACTATAAACAAGGCCCTAAAAAAGGAAAACATAGAAATGATTTCCTTGGCTTGCATAAGGCCCATGACATAGGAGATCAGGGCAAGGATTGAAGAGCTGAAAGAACAAATAAAATCTTATGGGTTAAGTGGCATCTTCACATATTTTTTTAAGCTATGACATGATTTCATATCTGATATTATATTTTCTATTTTTCCAAGTGATCTGATAAAGTAAAGTTTTTCGTTTGTAGGATTTTTTACAACCCATGACTAGAGAAACTGTCGAGACAGGTATAGGTAGCAGTGATGCTCCAATGCAGCAACAACGCCGACAAAGCAATGTACCAATGAGGTTTTTTGACACTTCTCTGGTTGGAATCAAATCCATTTATGAGGGCACCGATTTTGAACAGCATGACATGCCAGTGCATGATGAGATGGAGCCTAGGACACCACATGACTCTAGAGATGAACCTACTCTAGACTACCAGGAAACTTTTCTTGGAGCAGCACGAGTTAAAAGCACAGGATCACTAGATCTCACCTTTTTGGTGGATGACGCTTGTGTTTCGATCAAGATTCAAAATATTCCAGGTATTTATTAATTAATTTATTAATTTTAATCATGAAATTGAAATGGACATACACTGAAATTATTATAAATTAATGGATTACATGTTTCTGTAGGAAACAATGTTTTCTATGGGAATTTGAATGACAAAGCATTGGAGTTGTTTGGCTCCACCATTCGCACACGATGGAATATCCAAGATAGCGCACAAAGATATGTATTGATAGACCACATGATAAACTTGTTCAGCAATACATTCAACAAGAAAGTGGTTGCAAAGTTAGCCAGCGAGAATTTAAAATATACCAGGGCCCAATATAGGGATAAATTGCAACTTGACCTCAAGCAGGAGCACCCTCCCATGGTTCCGGAGAAAGAGTAGAAGGCACTCATAGAGGATGCAAAGGAGAAATTTCTAAAAAGACAAGGAAAATAACCACGGCTTGGAAAAGAAAGGTACAACACATATAATCTTTTTAGTGAAATATGCTCATTTATTTTTTCTTTTTTGTTTTAAGCAAGAATTCTGATATCTAACATTTTTCAAAATTTTCATATATAGGCTACCGGACACCTCCAAAGAAACCAAGGCTAGAGTGGAAAAGCACGGGAAACATAGACTGGGCCAGGGTGGCTATAGAAAACTAAGAGCCCAAATCATAAGAATTAAATGATTAACTATGGGGAATATTTATTTGAAAGTAGCGAACAAATATATGTTTTTGATTCTGGAAATTTTATATGTGTTATGCCTTACAAGGAAATACGTTCCAAGATGCTGCCACCGAGGAAGACCTAAATCTTGGTTTCAAGTATGGTTTTAAAAGTGTCATTGTAAATCGAAAAATATTGGAGCAGAATCCAATATCCCTAATGACGTAGATGCAGTTAAATAAAATGAATAAGGACATCATTGCAGTATATTATTAAAGTCTATTCAGTTTTGATTATATCACCCATAACTAAATATTTATGTTTTCTTTTAAGCAAGAGTGCAACTTTAGTAGTGAATCCAGCGGTACTCGGCACGTACCAGCTGATGTTGGGGTGTGCATGTACCATGATAATGGGGAGTAGATTGGCCATTCTGGTATGTCTGCTTTGGAAAAATAAATATCTACTATGATTATAGATATTTATTTCCTGATGTATACTTATAAATTTTCTTCTTTCAATGGAAGACCGTGAAGCTTGAGAGGGTGAAACGCAAGAGGAATTAGCAAGTAGAGAAACAATTAACACACCAGCCGTCACAGCTACACAGACAGGTAAAGAGCATTATTGTAATTTTAAACAAAAGGATGAACTATTAATTTCAATAATATTTCAACATATCGATATGCCCATTTTTGTTGTTGCAGTTCATGCCCCTTCAGAAATGCCTCCACAACCTACTCAACGATGTACAAGAAGTATGATACATGAGGGCATGGAAACATAAACACTAGAAGGACATGGATTTGTAAATATTCCACCAAATACAGATGATAATATCCCAATTATCGTTAGTTATTACAATGCAAAAAAACAAAAATCAAAGAAAAAGTAGATGTATAAATTCATGACTTGTATTTGGATGTATATTGATGTTGTTAGTCTAAAACATTGTTCATATGAATTACCTCATTATGCTTCAATGTTTTTATGTTTTTATGTTTTGATGACTAGCCTAGTTATGCATGAATGTTTATATGGTTTCTATGTAAACAACATCATTTATTGGGTATGGGGAATTGAGAGGGATGTGAAGTGGGGGAGGGGCCATATGAGCTTCCACCTTCACGTGGTTGGCCCTGTTCAGTAGAGAATATAAAACTGTTGTCGAAACAGAGAGGATCTCAATAAGGTATAAATACTCTTTTATTACTATGTATTAAAGATGGTTGTAGATTTTTAAATGCATGTCTATTTCTTAAAAAAATGTTAATAAATTTAATATTTCATGGTTCATTGATTTCTACAGGACTTTGTAGTAGGATTTAAATGACTGTTTATTTGCTTATATATTATTTACTCATATAAAAATTTTGTCTTTGAAGATTTATGCAGGTCTTGGTGATGGAAATGCATCTCGTGGACAACTTTTATCAAGTTGTATGGGCGAATGGATCTGGTGAAAATACAATGATAAGGTAAGGGTTTTGACGTGTTCTTTATCCTTAATGTGTTTGTCTTTATCCTTAAATTCTATTTCATTCTATTAATATACAAGAGATACAACCAATAGTAAATAACTACTTTTAGACTATCATCCAAACTAGGAGACAACCTTCTACATAAAACAAAAATGCTTCTTAGTAACATAGAAAAATAGAAGAAAAATCACGTAGAAGAAATTAGGATTTTTTCTACCCTTCTTCCTAGAATTTTAGCATGATGAAACCCTAGTTTAAGAAATTTTAAATTTTCAAACCCTAATTGTTCATTTATCTTTCAAAACTAAATTTTCTGAGTTGTATAATTGTAAATATTATTCTTAGGTTATTTTTGTTTCTCTTAGGTTTTAGACTTAATTTTTATGTGTTTTTGTAACTTTTATTTTATAAAAAAAAAATCCCTAGAAAAAGAATTTATGTGTAAAACCCTAAAAACACAGACCTGCTGCTCCCAGAATCTTAGCCCTCTCCTTTATCAAACACAGGTCTGCAATTTTTATTGCAGACCTCATATACCCTAGATGCCTTCTGTACACACCCAAAACAGAAAGCAAGTTAGTATTTCAAGCTAGTTAGATGGTGGTGTATTTTGTAAAATATATCTTATTGATTTGATTAGTTTTCTGCCCTATTCGCATTAGCTTTTTGGGTAAATGTAAGTCTGATTTTTTACTGAGATCTAGAACCTTACATCTATGAATGCACAATGATATAATTCTGATATTATTTTACTGAGTATTGTTTTGGATTTTCTTAGTACTAATTATTTCTATTGAGAGCTGGGTGATGGTAAGGGGCTTGATGATTTTATAATTCAGAGCTTACATATAGGATCGAGTGAATGATAATAACATTATGATTAGCTTGGCACTAAATTTTTATTAAGTTAGTATTTTATATCTATGCTATCACATACACAGATTTGGAAATCATATGCTAAATGGCACTTAAAATGATTAACACTGGTTATTGGTTGCACTATTTTACACGTTCTGATTACTATGATGATAAAGTTTCAGTTGTTGCATGGAACACATGTGGACCATAAATTCATATGTCTAGATCTTCAAAGGTAGCAGATAAAGTGATGTTATTACATGAGGAGTTTCTCCAAGGAAATTATGATATGGTTTCTAAACTACAAATTGCATTCTCAACTGTGCAACCTACTTCTCAGTGCCAAAAAATAATTTATGATGAAATTTTTGCTACATGAGATCATTCCTAGTAATAGAATAGAAATAAGTTGTCAATTTTTTGTTGACTAACATGTCTCTTTCCCATCATGTGCTTAGGGGACTATTTTTATCTTATCGGCATATTTGATACTAACTTGAACAATTTTGGCCATGCTTGAGGTGGTTGCATAAGAAGGATCAAATTTTCATATTCACCTCTTCCAATAATGAGAAACATCAAAACAACTTACCACCAGTTGGCACTACAAAGATCCTACACAGATTTTCCAGGTGAACAACTACTTTTTTTCCCTAGGGGTTGAGTTATTTTTTTATTATTTATTTATTTTTCAATAAATACAAATTCAATGCACCTTACGTTTTTGTAGTATGATGAATTATCACTAGTATATCTTCACGTGTAGTAGAGAAAGTGATGATATTTCATGAGGAGTGTCTCCAAGGAAATTATGATATGGTTTCTAAACTAAAAATTGCGTGCTCAACTGTGCAACCTGCTTATGATCAATGCCAAAAGGTGATCTATGATGAATTTTTTGTTATATGAGATCATGCATAGTAAAATAATAGAATTAAGTTTTCAATTTTTGTTGATTAACATGTCTCTTTCCTATCATGTGCTCAAGGGACTTTTTTTTCTTCTTTCGGACATATTTGGTACTAACTTTGACTGATTTTGGCCATGCTTGAGGTGGTTGCATAAGAAGGATCAATTTTTCATTTTCATCTCTTCCAGAAATTGTGAGCTTGACCTTCTCTGGATTCATTTACACCTGCGGGATTCCTCGGTCTTCAAAGCTCGAGCTCCCTTCATCTTCAGAACATGGGCTTCCTTTACTTCTGACTTGTGGTCTTCTTTAAGCTTCTGCGGGTATCTACAGGCCTCCCCGGGCTTCTTCCAAGCTCTGTGGGCATCCTTCCAAGCCCTAATGGGCTTAACCTAATTTTGGATCACAATTTGTTGATTTGAGCCCAGTGGTGCCTATGTATTTTATCGATGGTATTTTTTATAGATGTACCCCCCTACCTTATCATATAAATCATCTCTCAATGGTGCCTAGAATCTCATTTAGTTAATGTTTATGCGATCCCTTTGGTGCTTACAGTGTATTTTATTAATGGTATTTTTATAGATGTACCCTCCTACCTTGTCATAGAATCCGCTCTAAGAGGTGCCACTTTAGCCTCTAATTACGTATTTTAGCCAATTATTATGAATTTGTGCATCCTAATGGGAAAACTATTTTTGAGGCAATAATTAGGGTGCTTAGGGCCACTTTGGGTATGTTTGGGAACTTTTTAAATCATTATTCCTTATTTTTTAGAGTTAGTTAAAACTTTTTGACCTCCCCCCTGAACTTCCCATTTATTTTTTTCCCTTTTACTTCAATATGTTTTTTCCCATAACTTACTTTCTCGATATATTTATTTTCTATAAATCACCTTTCCTATGTTATATTTATCCATTTCTTTGTGTTTAAAAAAAGTATGTATTTTATCACAAGCACTTATTGAAGATCCAAAACCGTGGAAAGGAAGGTGCCTTTCGATGTTCTTTTAATTTTTTTTTTAAACCTCTAGGTTTCGTCACAATTTCGACGAACTTTCGTCATGGGTATTGCAAACCGTTGAAACCCCGGGTGGCTTTCGACGAATACCATCGCTATAGTGACAAAGTTTCATGGAAACATTACCATTCAACTTGCAGATTTCGTCGATAGAGATTGGTTTTCCACAGTTTTGCTTGGAAGAAATTTCTGTTCAAATTCTAGAATTCGTCGATAGAGAGACAAACATTCGTTGAAAGTGTTCCACAGTTTTGCGTGGAAACAAAATTTTTCCTAGCAGTTTTTAGCCATATTTTTGCCGTTATAGGGACGAAAACTTTGTCGATAGAGCGACGAAACATAGAAAATGAATTAAAAAAATCAATTTCAAGGACACCTTATAGAAGACATGTGGCAGCCATTTTTCGTCTCTATATCAACAGCTTATAAAGTTCGTCGTTATATCGACAAAATAATTGCCACAAAACATCGCGACTGTTATTGCCACAATTGAGATGACGAAACGCAGAAATAGAAACGAAAAACCGTCGTAATTTTGATATTATGTATTAGTGTGTTTTGAGGTAGTGGAATAGGCGGATGGCCACCGATCTGCATCTGGATTACACACCCATGAAGAAAGAAATGTTTTTCCTAATTCTTCCATCATCCTTATTTGCCTAAATTAGTAAAGTGTCCAATTAGACCATATTTTAATTGTGTCCATAAACACATAGGGGGATCCATAGGAAGCATACAAAGGCTTTAATTTTTTTTAAAAGTTGCAACCAAGGTCTTATGCGCCATGGAACTACATTTTATTAAATTACAGCACATAAACTACCATCTTACTCTATCCATGTGTGTAAATCCCCCATTTGTTCATATTGCAACTATGCTAATTTATATATATGATTGGTATGTTGGTAAGTCTTTACACTTTCTGTTACGGTGAATATGTTTGACGTCATTAATATGAATGTGTTATGTATACTTAGGAATTATGGATCCGAAAAGGCTTTATTAAATATTAAGGGGATATTCCCATAATCTAACTCTCCTATAAACATACATGAATACTATTACAACTTTGAAAGCATAATTGTGGAAAACAAAAACATTTATATTTAAAAATATTATGATAGAGATTTTATTCAACTTTGTTCAAAGTTTAAAAGTGATTTCAGATGCTTGGTCCACTCTCTATAAACTAAATATTTAGTTGACTCAATTCAAAATACAATATGGCTAGCTATCTGATCAGTATGGGAAGTGAACTAATTATTACCCTTTATCAATCAGTACATATTTGTAGTTTTACCATTTGGTGTTATAAACTTGTTTGGGACCTAATAGTACTTAAAGAATTCCATCAAGAGAGATTAGAACAACTTGATCATGACTTATACTCAAACAAATTGTTTGGACATATCATCCAATTGGGGTATATGGGGTACTATGTGATCCATCCATGTGATCCACTGGAACCATAGAACCCATGTTATCATGTTCATTAGGTAGGGTTGGGGCCATTTCAAAGGTCCTTGTTGTACAGGTGATACTCTCACATATCTACGTTACTCTTCAATTTTGATTTATTCAATGAGTCCTAATTCATTAGGGATCATAAAGTGTCGTTTCTTATTTAATAAAATTACATTATTTATAGGCTAAACCTAACTCGCATCGATACATTGAACTTTCCCCATCCATCGGATTTAAATTCATTCAATTTTGTCTTTTCATAAACCCAGTAAGTCCTAACTCCATGGGGGAACTCCCCCATTCTTTCTAGTGTGAAAAGGTTCCCTATTTCCTTTATGAAGAAGGGAAGGCAATTATGGAAAGCAATGTTTCCCTTGCCTTGGTATTCAGACCATCAAAGAGAAAATACTCCTATATGTTATAACTTCCCCACTACCTTATTGATTTCCTATGAAAACTTAGTGTCTAATAACCAATTTGAATGGTTTTGTTGAAGAAGGTAAAAATTTAGGAACCAATCAAGTAAGCACCAAACAAAATGGATGGTTTTGTTGAATAAATTAAATAGTTTTAAAAACAATTAAGCAAATAAGAGGTAACAAATATGAACCTCCTTCCGGAATTTGAACATCCTCTAGGATTTTTTTTCAACCCTTGCTTCTACTTAAATTCATGCGATTATATATTTTTTTTCTATAATAAGTTGAAAATAATGCGTTTCCCCACCTTACTTTCATATCTCTAGATTCAAAAACTACATTGACATGATTGATTCAATTTTCCAATTTCTTGAGGATGCCTATCAATTTTCCAATTTCTAGAGCATGCCTATTAGTTGTGGAACTATATTTAGATAGTTTCTCCCTTACTGAGACTATTCACTCATGGTGCTGAACCAACCTACTTGATATTTATATCCTGATTCCTCTATCACCAAGTGAATTCATAAAGGGGAGAGGGGGAAAAAAACACCACCTTTCTTCATTATATTCAGCTCTACATTATATCAAGAATTTGACTACCAATTCTTGTTATCCTCTATAGTGAAACATCTTTAGTTCCTAGCCCAGATTAGTCTCCATTGGACAATTTATTTATGACATCTTATCATATTCTATTTTAAAGATTTTCTAATGGGGATTAGTTCTCAAAATTGATGATAAATATAGGTGGAGAAGGTTGTTGTCCATTTGTTGTTCAGGAGAATACACCCTTATAGCCTAGGTCTCTGGGGTTACCAACGTACTATGTAAACTTGTAGACAATCAACCATTTCATATTTTGAAATAGAAATAGGAGGAAATTAGGCATACCTTGCTTATAACGGTTTATCCTATCTTTCTTCTTCGATCCAAATTACTTTCACAACTTTCAGGGAATCTCCAACACCTGCAAAAAGCAATACCTTTCCTGCAATATCTTATATATTATATAGATGATTAATGAAATAATATGCTTGCAATGAAATAAAAAAACAATTCATAAATCATAATACATAAGAGTGCAAAGGCACAATATTGGAAGGACTCTCTTTATTGATAAACAAGTGAGGTAAGATTACAACCAACATATGAGACAAGTTCTCCTCTGCTAGCCAAGGACACTGAGTTCTACTGCTCCAAGATATCTAAATGCAAACCACCAACATAAATTTGCTCGAGAATTCATGATGTTTAGCCTCAACCCCTACCCTCTATTTACACTTGAGGAAAGAGAGAGGTTACTAAGGTTGAGATGGTTGGGGAATTTGGGATAGTTAGGATTAAGGACCCAACTATCCTTGACTAAACTTGTTTATATTTTTTAATTTTGGATTAAGGCATACATGACTATTAATATTAGTAGGTCGTGTATGATACACGACTATTGATCCCTTCAATGACCAAAATTAACAGTAACGAGGATAAGGATAATCCCTATCTAATACCCTTACTACCTTTAAATAAAGAAGTCGAAGAATCATTAATCAAAATCCCAAAATTTATAAAGGAAATACATGCCATGATCTAGTTTGTCACATCAATTGGGAGACCAATATGAACTAGTACAAATCTCAAGAAAGTCCAGTCAACATGATCATAAGCTTTGATCAGGTGCATTTTAAGAATATCAGCTTGAATATCCTTGGTATTAATAGTATGCAATCTTTCTTAGGCCACCCCCATTGCATCTAAAATTTGTGTATTTGATAGAAAACTGAATTGTTCCTTGGAAATATTTTTAGACAAGTTGGGTTTGATCCTATTTTAAATTATCTTTGTAATAAATTTATATATCAGGTTACAAAGAGAGATAGTTTGTAATCATTAAATTAAACAAGCTTATCCTTTTAGGGAATAAGAGAAATAAAGGTAGAATTTATGTTCCCCAGAAAATGTCCCATAACTATGGATTATTCCACAACTTCTACTAAATCTTGGCTGACCAATTCAAAAAATGAATGAAAAACTCTAAAGAATTCCAGCCATCCGGACCAGTGCCCTTTTAATTGGAAAATGTTTTAAGGATATCTTCAACCTCATCAATAGTAACACTTCCCCTATTGTGATACCTTCTTCACTAAACCATTTATATTATGAAACAAGAACTTGACATAGTTCTTGTTTTTCTTTCTCCTATTTTTTGTAGCTATATTTACCTCTGTTTCAAAAAGGGTTGATACCATTATCACACATTTTCATTTTGAGGCATTTTTTGAGGGCCTTTGAATCATATTTGCGATAAAATATTTTTAATAACATACATTTAGAATCACGTTATAATGAAAATGTATAGATTTTGCAATTTTTTCTTTAAAATAAGACATTTTTAAGGACAAAATAAGACATTTTTATTGACAAAATTGTAAAAAAATCCATAAAATAAAGACATTTGAAACCATTTTCAATGGATTTTTAGATATCTTTTGTATAAAAATGATACTATTTCATATTATTTTCCAAAAGGTGACAATTCACATAAATTCAAGAAAAACTATACCATATATTTGTAAATGACATATTAAAAACATTATATATATGAATTTTATTTCTAAAATAAAGTTTGAAAGTCAAAACCTAACTAATATATCTTATCAAAAAGTTGTCAAATTTAACATTTTCTTCAAGACATGAAACTAATCAACAATATCATGCAGGCCAAATTCTTCATCGAAATTGGAATTTATGGAGCTTGGATTTCTTCAGGAACATCAATGTCTTCTTCCATGGGGTCTTATATGTCTGCAAGATGCCCAAAGTGCTCCTTTCCAAACATCCGTCCTAATGGGGGTTGAGGCTCTTTTGACATCTTCACCACAAGTGTTTCACTAAACTCTCATTTCTTCAAACCAACTTCTTGCAATTCATCCGGAAGAACTTGAATAGCATTAATTCCTTTCTTGATGTAATTGCATTGCGGTGGATAATTATCAATGGATATGCAATTTCTTCCTTTCTATAAGGAGCATGCTATTGTTGTACCTTGTCATTAAAAACAAAAATTAGTTTAGTTAAATAGCATAAAGAAACATACTTAAAAATAATAATAATGAAGAATAACAAAACAATAAAACTTGAAATATGCTTTCATATGTAATATCAAAAAATTTACCTGAACCCAAGAACAAAACTAATACACAATATCCTTCTCTTGAAAATGTATCTATGAGACAATTAATCAATGCTTGTGGCTTTGATAGATATTTACAGTCACTCATTTGAAATTCCTGTCTTCATTTGTTAATTTTTTAACCACAACATTATAAGTCAACATTTGACTATTTTTCCTTCACTACTTTCATTTATTAAAATAGATTCATAAGTCTCATCTTTTGTCCAAGTTGTAAGATGTATCTTTTCAAGATCAGTGAGAAGTGAATCAGTGTTGAAGCTACGGATATTAAGATTTTTCCTATAACAAAAATAGATAAAAGATATTAAAAAACAAAACAAAGAAACAAAAATAATGTAAAAAACTAATGCTTAAAAAAAATAAAAAACAAAAATATAAAAATGATTTTTTAAACTTGAATGTTTTAAAAAACAAATAAAATAATCAAAACAAATAAAAAAATAAATAAAAAAATAGAGGCAAACATTAACAATGGTTGTGTGTAAAAGGGGGTAGGGAGGGGTGGCGCGCTACCCCCTTTTACACACCACCTCCCCCATCCCGTCGCCACTCCACCAGCTCCTTCTCGATATCTTATTCCATTCCCTACATATCCCCTACCTACTCCCCACTACCCCCTCCCACTCAACCCTTCCCCCTCCCCTCCACGTATGGTATATAGTATGATACATGGATGGGAGGGGGAAGGGTTGAGTAGGAGGGGGTAGTGGGGAGTAGGTAGGGGATACGTAGGGGAGTAGAGATAATGTAAGGTGTGGCATTTTCTTTTACTTTGTTTTTTTTTTTAATTTTGTTTTCTTAAAACATTTGTTTAAAAAAAACTACACCTTTTTTTATAAAGTTTAAAAACATTATTTTTTTACATAATTTATTTTGTTTTTTTACCTACTTTCTAAAATATTTAATCTTGTCTTTTTTAGTAAAAACGATCAAAATTTTGTTATAACTTTTTCAAAATTTCTTTTCTTTTTATTTTATTTTATAAATTTTTTTGACTAAAATTATATGAATCATTTGTTCTTGTATGGTCTAATATATGATTTAATTATGAATCACATTACAATTTCTTTGATTTTCTATGGTTAGAGTGGTGACATTATTTATGAAATATTTTTTTAGTTTAATATGTAAGTTTCAAAAAAGTTGTAATTTATCTCTTGAAGAAAAAAATCTTTTTCCAATTTAGGGGTTGATTTTAAAGTTTTTGTAAACATAAGTATGGGATGATTAGGCCATGGATCTATTTTTTACCCAAAAAAAAATGTATACTGGTGTCAACACTTTTCTGTTTGGGGGGGCCTTTTTGGTGTTTTTTATGCAAAAATCATCGTTTTTATGGCTAAAGTTCTTGTTTCATAGTTTAAATGGTTACTGTTGAACATCCTCTGATAATTCCTTAGCACTTGTAATTGAGCTTCTAAATTCGTATAATTTCCTTGATTATAGATATCCTTAAAATGATGGGCCATGACATCTCCAAATATTTCTAATTAACAATAGGATAACCATTCATATCTTTCAAATCCCATATATCATGGTTCTTTCTTCTTTGATTAGCATAATTTTGGAAACAAATTGTGTTTTTATTGCCTTGTGATATCCAAGTTTCCCTACTTTATAAGCTCGAGGTTTCTTCATCATGCTTATGTATGATTGTATTTTTAGCTTCAATACTGATCGATGTTTCCTTCCATGAAGTGGAAAATAAATATTCATCAATCATAACCGAAAGAGATTTGATCTTGCCTTCAATCTAAATCAATTCTTACTTATTTTCCATATTCTTTTCCTTATCCCATTTAGATATGATTTTTCTTCAAGGAATTCAGTTTGTGAACCAACCTTTGCATCGAAGACACATTTTCCACCCGAGAATAAGAAACCAATTTGACCTTAACCAATTCACAAAAAATATGATCATCTAACTAAGAGTGATTAAATTTAAAAGGAACATGCATTGTTGTGTTCTCAAAATCCATATAAAGTATAATATCCTTATGATATAAGACACATGTAGAAATCAACCAAGTTCTAAATCTACCCAAAGATTCACTAAGACCAATGACCATCACGAATATGCCAAGTCTCTTTGCAATACCAACCTTACAAGTTATCTCATTTGATCAAGTAGGAACTAGATCATCTAGGACAACATCAATAAGATTAACATTATAAAAATATTCCTTAAGTATTATGCTAATGGGTCAACCACTTAACCTGCACCACCAATTTTTGTTGAAGACAAGGTAAGGTTTAAATCCCCCTCTAGGATCAATGAAATATCATTCAACATACCTGATAGATAAATGTTGATATGGCCCATAACAATTCAAGATTCTAATAAATTTTTCATCCAATTGAAACTTTCCCTCAGGTAGGAGACCTGCCACAATGGAGAAAGGCTTGAAATCATCCTTGGATGGATTCCAATATGTTGAAGAATTGTAACTTTTGAAGATATTCTTGATGTACTTCCTTTGAGAAATATACATATTGTATTTGATAATGTAAAACCATAAAAGAATTCAAGTGAAAACAATCAAGTCGTCTCTACAGATTTCACTAGGTAAATTGCCCTAGTTATTAGGTAAAATTGTCCCATCATTGGGAAAAAATTCCCTAGCAAGGTTGTCCTAGTCAGTTAAAAGTTTGCCAGAAAATTAATATACATAAGGAGGTCGCATTCCTCATTTGCACATCAAGCAAGTTCACTCCTACTTAAGAAAGAGGTTCGCTCAAACTGAGAAGAGGATTGTTTTGGGTTGTAAAAGACTTGGAAGACATCTTAATGTTTTGGATTCATCTTATCTTGGTTTAACATTGTACTTGGTGATTGAATCTATACTAAAGAAGTTGCGAGGATTTCTCCCTTATGGTTTCCCAGAGGAAAAATATTTGTGTTCTCTTGTCATCTTTTGCTTGTATTTCTTTTGGTGATCCTGTTGCATATGGTTATGATATTATGATGCTAAATATTTATATATCTAGCATAACCATTAAAAACTTAACATGGTATCAGAGCTACCATGAAAAAAGACTTTGTTCAATTGTTAGTAGCGAAAGTTGGAAGCTAGGGTTTCCTATTCCAAGCACTTCCCTTCACAAATCAGTTGAAAAATGAGGAGCATCTAACTCGCCCTAAGAGGGTGCATATTGTTGTGGAAGCAGAATTTAATTCCGAGAATTTTCATTTTCGGCCCTATCACTGCTGCTAGGAAAACTAGGGCATAAGTTATTTTGCAGTTTTGTCCATGAATTTAGGAAAAGGAGTACATTTCTCAACTCACCTTGTGGAGAAACATCTCTCTCTCACTTTAGTTTTGCAAGAGTTCAAATTTGAAAAATTAGGGTTTTTCTATCAAACCCTAGGTCAACCAGAAGTTGTTTTCCAGAAAAGCATTGAAGTAAGCATCCAGTTGAAGCACTCTTATTGGTAATATTGAATCTCTCCATTTTAATTTTAGATTCTCATTTTATCAAGATGGCTAACAACACCAATCTTGAGGAAAAGCTTGAAGGAGCTTAGAACTTCTGAGAATGGAAGTATAGAGTGCTTCTCATTCTAGAAGAACATGACCTGGAAGACTATGTTAAAGGAGAAGTTGAAGAGACAGAGGGAGATGAAGACAAATCTAAGCACAAGATTTTTTTTATTAAGGCTAAGAGGATCATAGCTAATTCCATCAAAGATCGCTTGATCCCTCAAGTGTCTTCAAAGAAGACCCTGAAGGAAATGTTTGATGCACTATCTGGTCTATTTGAAGGAAGGAGCATCAACATAAAAATTACCTTGTGAAATCAACTCAAGAGTGTAAATATTCAGAAGGAATAAACCATTCAGTCATACTTCACAAGAATATCTCAGTTTAAAGAACAATTAGAATCCATTGCTAACATAGTGGAAGAAGCAGGAATTGTGATGACCACCTTGAATGGTCTCCCAAGGGAGTGGGATTCTTTCATTCAAGGAATGTGTTCCAGGAGGAAGATAATCAAGTTCAATAGGCTATGTGAAAAATGCACACAAGAAGAAGCCCGATAAATAGCTAGAGAAGAGAAGTTTGGTGAAGATGATAATCAAGCCCTGGAAGCTCATCCCAGGCAGGGAAATACCAAGAAGGAAGAACATTATCACAAGAAGAGCATAAAATTGAATAGTAAGGACTCTCACAATTTATATGCTTCACTTGTTATGAGAAAGGACATTTTGCAGGAGATTGTCCCAAAGGAAAATACCATGCAAAGAAAGGAAAGAATAAGAGATATCATGCTTATGTCGTCGAAGATGATGAACCGGTTAAGAAGAGAGAAATAGAATATTTGTCAAGCTATATACTTTGATCCAAAAGGATTCACTTACAATTTGGAATCCAAAGATACAAACATATGAATAAACGAATACCAATAGATCTTCTCCAAACTATAAGATCCAAGAGGATCTAGTGCATCTAGAATATATGAAGATCATGGTCGATGTTTCAAATTCCAGAAGATCAAGCTTCAGAACTGGAAAGTAAGCAAATATCAAGAGGGATTATACCTAAGAAACAATTAAAGCTAACTTATTTGAATTATTTCTTAAAGGGTTTAATTGATGTTGCTTAGTTGTGTACACATTTATGTTCGTAGATCGTGCATGTTAGAGTGTTTTCATACTAATTATATGCATGTGATGAGTAAGTGGCATATGGTACCACACAACACTCCATTAGTGCTCATCTAGAATGAAACCTCTTTATTGACATGTCGAGATAAGTGCATGCTATTTTAATTATGTTTTGGTAGAGATGGAAGGCATCTAGAAAGTTACCATATGTATGTGGGATATAGATGAATGTTGTGTTGAAGCATTGGCTAAGATAGTTGTATGATTGTGTGACCTATGTCTTTCTCATGTTTTGGAAACTATGAAGTGTATCAAATCATGCAACTAAATTTGACTTGTAGGAAGGATCATGTAAAATCACCTACAAGAGAATAATGATGGAACTTGTTCCGAATAACAAATGACGATGGCTAAACTATCAAATTCAAGAAGTCTTACAAAAAATAGCATACTACATATGTGCAAAGCAAGGCTTCTCTCGAGATATAGATATTCAACTATGACAAGATGTTTCTCTAGTGACCAAAGACACTTGATAGTGTAATCAAAGTAGATATGTATACTGAGCAACCTGCAGGATTCAGGACTCTCTAAACGGAGAACCACATGTGCAGATTGAAAAAGTATTTGTACAAGCTCAGAAGACACCCATGAAAAACAATTACATGACAAGCTTTAGTACCACCTAGAGTGATGAGATATCAACCTTTGTGACAAGGTTGATGTTGAGAAAATCATAGATGGGTTCAAGAGGAACTTGCAAGAGAATTCGAGATCTTGGTATCTAGTGACCTTGTGAGATGAAATAGATGGATACATAGAAGATAAACAACAAAGAAGGCTACCAATCAATCTAGTGTTGACTATTCTGATGTAGATAATACAAGATGCAGAGGGATGATAGTGCTCAGTTACAGAGGGAGTAGGAAATATTTGCGTCAAACAGAGTGGCTATAGCACACATTGCTGAGATAGATTGAGAGACATCCGTGGAAAAGGTTATTTTCCCTAGTATTTTATGGATATGCTTAGAGTGCTACCAGATGTCTCCCCTCATGAAGAGGAATCATATGTGGTAGGTACCCAGGACATGGTACGCCATGATAGATGATTTTTTCTTGAAATATGATGAGAAGATCATAAGAAGAAACAAAGAAGAGGAATGTTGTAGAATTTGAGGTGAAATGACTTGCCTTGATGCACTATTTTCTAGGTCTTGAAGTATGGCGAAGCCAAGAATAAATATTCCTTAACCAAGGGAAGTATGTAGTAGAAATCCTGAAAAGGTTTAAAATGTAGGAATGTAAATCCATGGACACACCCATGGATACAAATTTGAAGTTGTTGGTTGATGCTTCGGAAGAGTTAGTGGATATGACACTATATAGATAGATAATTGGTTCATTGATGTATCTGATGCATACCCAACTAGATATAGGATTTGTTGTGAACACCTTGAGTCAGTATCTAGTTGAGACCAGGCATATTCAGCTTGTAGCAACAAATCATGTGATGAGGTACCTGAAAGGTATGGTAGACTATGGTATCATTTATGTTAGAGTTCATGATTTCAGACTGTACGGTTATGCAGATTCATATTGGGCAGGAAGTGTATTATATAGAAAGAGCACTTCAGGTGGATGTTTCAGCCTGGGGTTAGCCATGATATCATGGCTAAGAAGGAAGCCATCAAATGTTTCTCTCAGCACTGCAAAATTATAATATATTGCATCTTGTTATGCCAGTTTTAAAGCCATATGGATTGCTAAGTAGGAAGTCGTCAAGTGTTTCTCTCAACACTGCAGAAGCAGAATATATTGCATCTTGTTCTACTAGTTTTGAAGCCATATGGATTCTGAAGTTGTTATCAGTTCTATTCAATTTGAAGATGGATGTCACCATGATTCTATGTGATAACCAAAGGTGCATGAATATGATAGAGAAACCCATAAGATGAAGCACATATAAATCTAGTATTTATACATTCGTGACATGGTGTAGAAGGGATCTATAAATATCCAATATGTGAGCACATATGAGCAAGTTGAAGATGTGTTGACTAAGTCTTTGTCTCGTGTGAAGTTTTATCACTTTGGAGACAAGATTTGTGTAGTCCGTAAGGAATTCCCTTGAAAGGGGAGTAGTGTTGATGATACTATGGTATCCTGATCATAGCGGGTATCTCAGTTGGGATTGATCATCCTTAGAATTGATCTCATAATTCCAAAAGGATCATCTTAAATGTTGATATTTATACTTGATTCTGTAATTCTGAAAGGAAGAATCCTCTAAGATGTTGGTTGTTGGACTTGATCCCATAATTTTGAAAGGAAGGATCGTCTATTTTGAACTTGATACTGTAATTTGGAAAGGAAGGATTTTCTATGTACCTATTCATGTATGTGTCATTTGTAATCAATATTGGTGTCTTTGTAAAGACTTGATCATGTAATACTAAAAGGAAGGATTTTATTAGCACCATAGATGTGTTGGACTTAATCCCATAATTTCATAAAGGAAGGATTATATCCATGTTCTCGTAAGTCTGAAAGGAAGGATCACCCATCTTGGACTTGATCTTGTAATTCTGAAAGGATGGATTATCCATGATCCCATAATTCCAAAAGGAAGGATCATGCTGGTTGTTGATGCATTTGCCTCATTCTTTTTTCGTAGATGATGTTGCTTCAGATTTGAGTTGTTGATGATGATGTTGTTATACCTCTCACATGTAGTTTTTGATGTTATTCTAGCTTTATGTTGATGAGACAGCCTCGTGTTGTCATTGTTTTTTATGTGATTCTAGCTTCATGATGATGAGACAACTTCATGTTGTCATTGTTGTTGATGTATCAGTTTTTATGATGATGTGATGATGATGATACTTCAGATCTATATTGAAGATGTTGATGATGATACTTCAGCTCTCTACTGAATATGTTGATGATGATACTTTAGATCTGTACCGAAGATGTTGATGATGGTACTTTATCTCTGTATTGAAGATGTTGATGATGATACTTCATCTTTGTACTGAATATGTTGATGATGATGTTTCAACAATTTCATACTGTTGATGCTTGATGATGTCCTAATGACTCTATATTGTTGATGATGATGATGCATATATCATTGATGATGATGAACTTCTAATGATGTATAGATTCGAGAGATGTCACATATCAATGGCCCGAGTACCAAGTTATAGTATCAGTGATTATGTTTAGTGATGATGACTAGTGATGATGCCCAGTGATGATGTTCAGTATCGATATCGATTGATGATGACCATGATAGAAGAATACATTCCTTGTTAAGGGGGAGTGTTTAAGAATTGTAACTTTGAAATATATTCTTGATGTACTTCCTTCATGAAATATTCATATTGTATTTGATAATGTAACATCTTAAAAGAATTCAAGTGAAAACAGTTAATTCATTCCCACATATGTCACTAGTTAAAAATTTCCCAGTAAGTTTGGCCCAGTTAGTTAAAATTTATCCATAAAATAAGTATAAATAAGGAGGGTGCATTCCTCATTTTCACATCAATCAAGTTCGGTCCTACTTGAGAAATAGGTTCTCTCTAGTTGAGAACAAGACTATTTTGGGTTGTATAAGACTTGGAAGAAATATTATTGTTTGGGATTCATCTTATCTTGGTTTAGAATTATACTTGCTGACTAAATCTATTCTAAAGAATTTGCAGGGTTTTCTCCCTTATGGTTTCCCCGAGGAAAAATATTTGTGTTATCTTGTTATGTTGTGCTTGTCTTTCTTTCAGTGATCCTATTGCATATGGTTATGATTTTATGATGCTAAATGTTTAAAGATATAGTATAACCATTAAAAAGTTAACACAATCCAGCAACAGTCCCCCAAAATGACCATAAACATCCACTCCAACACAATTCCACAAAGGCAAATTTTTAAGAAAAAAATCACAACCTTTTTAACACGAAAACATAGTCTCTTGGTGCTCTCTTGCAAGAAAATGATATCCATATTGACAATATCCAAGAGACAGTTGAGGGAAGCTCTTTTGGGGAAGCTACTGATCCACTAAATATTAAAATACAAAATGATCATTAAGGAACCGACATTCAGGGTGTTCCTGCTCTAAGAGCCCCAAATGCAGAGTGACAATAAGTCCAATTGTTTAGAGAAAATCCAACTGACATCAAAGAAGAAGTTACTTGATTAGAATTTTTTTTCTTTTCTACCACAAGATCCTTGACAAAAGTTGAGTTCTTTTTTCTTCTGGGTAGTAACATTAGGGAACTAAATAGAGTCTTGCCTCTCTGAAGAATTTCCGTAAAATGCGGGAATGGGTTCTTTTGTCAATACCCCATTGTAGGATAGAGTATTCCACCACCATTGGGAGGAGAAAGAAAATAAATATTGCTCATATTATCCAACAAGGGAGATAACAAAAGAGAAATAGGCATGTTAGGAATATTTCCAAAGGAAAGTGAAGGGAATTCAAAGGAACTATTAGAATGAACTTGAAAATTTGGAGCCGAAACATTCCTTCCAACTTCAATAAAAGGAGAACGAAAAAAATACCCCTATCACTAGTTAGAAGATCATTCTCCAAATTGTCTTTCATGTTATTATCATAATGCAAATGCAAAAAAGATTCATCCCCACCTCCATACAAAGAAACATTGATAATGGGAGCTCCAAGCTCAATGATCTTCATCCTAATTGAACACAAATTTCTCATATTTGGTCCAGAAGAGATAGGGGCCTCACTTGATGAAATGACCTGTTTCGATAGATCGTCCATAGGAAAAAACAAAGAAATAGACCCAAGTACTTCATCTAGAGAAAGAAACTTCAATAGTAAAGGTAAAAAAATTTTCAACTTATCCATGAATAGAAATATCGATTATGAATCCAATTTAAAAGGAAGGAAAATAGTATAATCCATATCCTTGGATTCTCCCAAAGAAGAAGATGATTCAAAAGAACCCATCAGCCCAACCGAATTTCCTTTCAGACATTTTCTTCGAATATGTTTAGTTTTCGACAAAGGAGGCATCTAAATGGAACACGCCAATAATCGATCCTTTGAATGAAAGTACCTTCCACCAAAACAACCTCAACCTCTTTTAGCAAACCATCAACCATTTCCAATTTCACAAATACCCTCATCATCCTTTTATCAATCACCAAAAGGGTATCTTCTTCCACCATAATGAAAATACTAATGGAATTTTCCACCGCCATAAAATATTCAAAAGACTTGTAATGAAGAGGGAAACCATGAAGGTTAATCCAAAGGAGGTCTCACTTGGTTTGTCCTTCCAAAGGTAAAACCCTAGATTCCATTTTTTAAATACCAATGAACTTATTCCAATAACCCATGATTTTGTCGAGATGTTTTACATTCCCTCCTCTGTGAGAAAATGGAAACACACCCAACCATTCATAAGCATACTAACCCTGGGCGTATAGACAATAAGGGGTTTCCACTTATTCTATATAGAGTCAATGATACCCAATCATTTCAATTTAATATATTCAAATCTACCCAACAGAGTCCATGAAGCCAAACCCTTGTTGGAGGAGCTAGTTAGCTAAGCTGACTAGACTCTCTAGTCGACTAATTGTAGATTAGGTTGACATGATCGGTCGTGTCGGTTGGTTGAACCGACAGGTAGTTTCTATAACTGTTTTGTAAACATATATATAGGATGTAGAGCCAAATAGATAATCGGTTTGGTTTATTGTATGAACCCACATGTTTTCTTGACTAATATAATATGTTATTCTGTCTACCAATATTGCCTCTTTTTTTGTTATTTTTATATGATTCTATATGTGTATCATTGGTAACCTTGCAATCTAATTGATTACAACAACTCTCCACCTTATTGAAGGTAATATTTTAACCCAAAACAAACCAAGATTTTTCTTTTTTAACTTTTTGATATTTTAACTAACACCTCTTCCTAGTTGGTTCCCCTTTTAAAACCCTCTTCATTATCCTATTTTTTGCAGCTTCACTAGAAAACCCTAGAGCACCTCGACTCCTTCCAACCAAGGATTGACCCAAATATGTAAAGAGATATGACTAGGTTACTAACTGACGAGATCCTTCCATATATACAAGAGATTATGCTAAATGATCTCCCACCCAAAGAGATGATCCATCATGAATATTGTGATTAACCTTCATTAATGATTTGCACTCAGCATTAACTGCAACCCCCAGATAATCAGGAATTTTTGTTTAAATTGAAATAAGACCAAAAATATCCCTAACACTGGAGACAAAATAGTGAATTGAAAAAGATAAGACCCATTAGAGGAAATTTGGGGTCAAAAATGGGCCTTGTAAGAAAATGCGCCAACAATAAATTTTATGAGATGGAATTCAAGAACCAATAGAATTTCAATAAAATGAGTCAACCATAATGGTTGAATTGACATATTTGTCATAAAAGAAAACTACTTTTTTGTCTATATTTTCGACATATCTCCCTTTGTTTTTACTCAAATTTCAGGCAGGAGAGCTCATTGGATGTGGAATTTAATTCTTCATCCAACGAGTACCCACACTACATACTTTTGACGGACCCCACTACCCCAAAAATAAGAAATACCTGATAAAACGTGATGATGATGTCATCATCACGTTTTTTCAGGCATTTCTTGTTTTTGGGGAAGCGGGGTCCGTCAAAATTATGAAGTGTGGGTATTAATTGGATATGGAATTAAATTACACATCCAATGAGCTCTCTGACTCGAAATTTGAGTAAAAACACAGGGAGATATGTCGAAAATACAAACAAAAAAAATGGTTTTTTTTATTCTTCCTCCAAAATTAATAACTTTTATTTTATTATTTTAACTATTATTTTATCATTTTTCTTAGGAGGCCCATTTTAGACCTCAAATTTCCTCTAATGTAACTAGGCTTTTGCAGCATACCAAAAAAATCCCCATATTTGTTATTTTCATATTTAGACTAAACCTACACAGAAAACCTAACCCTCTAAACTCTCTATGAGCTCTCCCCACCACCATCCACCAACTTCCATAATTGATCTCCATTACCAACCAAAAATTCATTCAAAAAATGTTGCACATTAATAAGATAAAAACCCTAAGATAAATTTACTCCAAGAAAGATACGTCAATTATACTCAAGAGAGAGCAAGCTCCAAAAATTCAACCATGAGTTCAAATGAGGAAGTAGCTCTCTTTATATAGGAGTATCTTAAACTTCGTTTACAATAAAATATTCATTATTTCTATAATAGGGAGGGGTAAAATAATGTAAAAATCCCTACTTACTTCTATAAAAATACTAACCAAGAAATAAAATAAAGTGGTCAAATCCAAAAGTACAATAGAAGATATACATACTTAAGGCCCCAAAATGAATGGGCTCCATGTTATAGTTTAAAATAAAACTTGATTGGTTATGATGATGGAATCCCAAAGTGAAACATAAGTTTCCAAGAATAATCATCCAAATTTACTTATTATCATGGAAGAATCCTAAAAAATGAGCCTAGATGATGGTCATAACCCCCAAAATACAATCACATTCTTTCCTAGCTGAAATCACTGAGTTTCAAGAAAAACCGAGGGCCCACTTACATTTTCCCACTGAAATCACTGACACTCTCCTTTCCATTAAGCAAGGTGTGTGGGCTAATAAAAGTGCATAAAAATTATAAGAATTCACAAAATAAGTCAGTTTCAAGGTGGTTGGGCTCAATCACAACTCCTACAACTACTTGGTAACCATTCTAACAATCCCAAACACTAATAAAAAGAGGACATGGTGAACCAAGGAGGAGAACACACCATTTCAATGTTATGGTGGAGGAATTTATCTGCTCTTCCAAACTCATGTGCCCCATTTCCACTTAGTGATCCTTGACACTAAGTATTCTTCCGGTTGTTGTTGAAGTCATCTCCCTTGTATGACTTCTCTCTTATACACCATTAGAATATAAAGCATTTGGGAGTTGGATTTAAAGTGGTTATAGTGTAGAGGGACCTAGTTAAAGGTTTCAAAATGTGCCAATATGGTGGATAGGTAACTTTTAAATCATTCATATTGTCTATTGATGGCAATTTCTGACTTGTCCTTCTCCCAAACAAATGTGTAAATATTGAATTACTCAAACTTTGTTAGTTAAAGAGTACTAGTCTCTTCAATAGCTTAATCAAGATTAGTTGTGATTATATCATTTAATTTCATTTGATTGGTATTTATATTGAAGTTTGTTTTTCTCTTTTGTAGGTCTCAAACAATTAAGGTGGAGTACATCAAATCTGAAGGGTGGGAGCAACAAAAGTTCAAGCTTTGAAAATAGTTTCTCCTTCTCTTATCTCTCTCCAATTTTTTCTTGCTTATTTTCTTGGTTTATGTGATATCTCAAGTGTATCTGAAAGGTCAATTTAGTGAACATTAATTCATATTTTCCCCTTTCAGTATGTTGGTAGTAAATCCTATCCATTAGGAAACCTTTCTTCACAACACAAATGGTGAATCCGTTGGGGACTATATCTATATTGGGAATTTGTTGTTTGGTTTATTCTAGATACTGTTGTGTTTTTTTCAATCTGTTAGCTCATTAAAAAAACCATCCATCCTTGAATTTCCATGAAAATTACAAAATTCTCAGTTTTAGCCTTGTTTTAGGCCTACTAAGGTATTTCATGCATGTTATGGTTATAAAAGAAGTGTGGATCCTTGGTCCAATGCACCTTGTCTGTGCAAAAGGAGTGTGGCAACATTGCTTCTAGTCTAGAAAAAAGCATGGGGGTTGGAAATTTGGGGTTTTGACCCCATTTTGCATGATCTTCTTAGTGATGTTTGTTAATTAGTGTTTCTGAGACTAGCTAGAAGTTATTAGTGTAAGTTTTTAATTTTTTTATGGTTGTTTAATTTTTTGTGTGACTTGGATTGGTTAAATTAGCTGATATTAAAGGACTTTAGTTTCCTTGTTTTTTCCTTTTTTTCTCGTTGTTGTACATTTGTGCATGAAAAATGAAGGGCATAGGTGTCTTCTTTTTCCTCTATTTTACTTCTTGCATGAGTGAAAAAAGAGATCAAGGGTTTTCTTTCTTAGTATACCTTATAGTAACTCTTGAGTATAAGAAAAACCTCATTGTAGATTCTTTTCAAGTTGTTTATCCCATAATATGTGAAAGTACAAGTCTTGATTTTTTTCTTTTGCACATCATAGTGAAAAGAATTAAACATAAACCAACAATTGATTTATTTTTGTGCATTGTAGGTGATGGTTAAATTTGCATTTTTCATGATAATGTGCATGTTAAGTTGGTTCATTTGAAAGCAATAGTGAAACAGTGTTTTGAAATATGCAATAGGATTTATCTTTGAAACCTATTTGAATACATTCTTTTCTTTGAAGCATGACAATATTTGCAATCGTCTAAATTTCCTTAAAGGTATTTAAAGTTTTGTTTATCTTTGTCACTTTCAATTCCTGAGCAAATTTTGATTCTCGAAAGGGAATTGCATTTAAAAGAAACCAAGTGGTTTTTTTATTAGAACCCATCATTAACCTAAGTTATAGGACCTTGGTAGTAGGGTGGAGAGCAAATTCTCTAAGTCCATCAAAATGAAATTAGGAATCCACTAATTGAGAGGATAAATCCAATAGAAACATAAGCACTTGTTGGGAAAGCGTGTCTAACGGATGTGTCAAGAACAAGGTTAATTTAGGAAATAAATTGAGAGCTTACCCTTAGTTATTTGTTTAGTGGAATATGAGAGTATGGGGTCTCTAAGGAAGTGGAAGGTCCTCGAGGTGACACCACTTTGTTTGGAGTTTTGGGTCTAGGACTTGTGTTGTAGGTTCCCTTCCCATTCATGGACACCTATCCTACAATTGTCTCTCCCAACTATCATATGTGAATTGGTGGTCATAATTGCTTTTCCTAGGTTCCTAATAGGTAACTACAAGGGGAAAAGTCTTGCAGTACTTGGGGTAGATTCATAACATCTGATCATCTCCCTTGGAGGGTACTTTCCTTCATGAAAGTTTCCATGGGTGATTGTTGTAAAATAATTATTGTAACTACCTCTTAGCCATTCATTGATTGAAGTTGGGACCTAATCATCCAATGTTGACCTTCAAACTCCCATGTTCAACTCTTCATTTATTAGTACCAGGTCTTAACCACCCCAATCTTGTCTTTGGAAGAGTAGGGTTGCTTGCATGGATTTTTTAGGAAATTTCGTTAGTGAGTGTGGGATTATTGAAAAACAAGTTGTGAAAGTTTCTTCCTTTGAATTTGTTAAGTGAAAGTAGCAAGTTAGTAACTTCATTGTTTTAGAAAGATCTGATTTCTATCACATGAAAAGGAAGAGTTTCCTCCTAATATGCATAGATCACACTAACCCAACCCCACAAGGGTCAAAGGAAGAAAACTCAAAAATTGTAAGTAATCCCATTGAAGAAGGAAAAGAATACAAATCTAGAAAATATTATAGGTTCTACAAGGAAGGGTACCTCATAGGGTTAGATAGTTACATTATTATACCTAAGAGAGGTACATATCCACCTATTGAAGAGTACTTCGATCCAATATAGATTTAATACCTGAGTTCCAAACAAGAGGATTAAATCCACCATAGAGTATGTCATTCATCCGAAGTCCTAATTTTGATGCTCATAGTTTCATACCACATTTCAATATGTTGATCTAGTGGATTGAGATGAGCACAACAAGAGGCATATCTTCTACTAGGAGCATCTCTTTCCCAATCACTACAAAATCCATAGGAGGTGCTAATTCGACTATGTACTCTGTAATAGAATCCACATGGTATCTTTTTTCATTTCATGTATCCACCACCTGATCAATTCCTTTGATCATTGCACCTATTATTGGAATTATAAATTTGATGTCCATACCTCAAGGTAAAATCCATTTTCTTTTATATTTCCATCAGTAGAAATATCATCTATGCTTTCTAAAATACTTCCTATAACACCAAATTTCACCACATATGTTGTTATCTCCTTCATGCCTTTGATTTTTTCCCATTTGGAGGTGGACACATTCCTATATTGAATACCTCTATGGAAATAGGATATTTTTTAGGATTCAATATGCCCTAGGGAAGCATGCCTTTCCCTAGGATGGGGAGCATGGGTAATGGATATTCCACGCCTCATGTTCATGTGCAACTTGGTTGTACTCATGTATGTAGCAATCAAATCAACCATTTCATCATACTTGGAAGTCCTTATATGCCAAGAAAATATTTTATTAATCAAATTCAATGGCCAGGAAATTCCTTAAGAAGTTGGAACCCTATAATGCATACTAAGTTACCTTTTGCATGTCTTAACAAAGTTAACCAATGACCTAGTTCTGCATGACCCTATTTGGCCCCCGGTTCCCATGAAATTTCCCTTTGACATACCCAAATTCGAAGGGAATTTAGAGAATACCATGCTTCTCGCATCATGACTTTCCACCTTTGGTTCTCATCAAATTGATTGATGTATGAAAGTATTAGGATTCACCTATTCCATATAAGTATAACTGGGGTGGACACAAAATGGTATATAGAGCTATTGAGAGCCTCTTTCCAAAACTTTGACACAATAGCAATGACCTTTCTCAACCACTTCCAACTGCCAGTTCTCTATGATACTGACACTAGGCTTTTGATGTGCTTTCATTAAGAAAAAACTATGCATCATTTGATTAAAGCTTAGATTCCAAATAAATTCTTAGTAGATTCGTTCATAAAGGCCTTGCAACCTTATACTGTGAAAGATGTCGCTCTATCTCGGGTCACTATTGAAAAATAAGATATCATCAAGGCCCAACAATATGACTTGGTGTACTCTCAATTTTGTATGTTATGCAAGATCCTTCCCACTTCTCTTAGAGAAAATTTTGAACCAAACGAACCAAAGCCTGGACCACATGAGAAGCGTGTTCTATGGAAAATGTTGTTGCAAATTAGGTTTCTAAGCAAATGGGACAATTGTATTTGAATTTGGATGTGCCTATAACTTTGCAAACTACCATAAAAAACCTTATTCCTAATCAACCCTCCAATGTTATGTTAGTACATAAATCCAATTCCAAAGGGAACCAATAGACTAGAGGAAAGAAATAAGGGAAGAATAAAAAGAATGGGGCCAAGGGAAATAATGCAAACAATATTACCACTGATAGGGGTAAGAAAGAGAATAATAAAGTGACATTCCCGTGTAAAATCTACTCGGATGATCACTTGACTCATCGATTCCCCAAAATAGAGGTTGCTCAACAATTATTGACACAACAAGAAGGCTCTGCGCAACCTACTATTTTGACCAACCCCTTTCCTCCTCAACACCAATAGATGATTGTTGGAGCCCCAACCAACCATGCATATCCACATGGGGGAAATTAGGGATACTCCTACCAAGGGTGAAACCCATCGAATGCAAATGTATACATGTGTGAGCTAGAAATTAACATCCAAATCTGAGCACATAATTAGATTACCTTCATTTGGATATAAGGGAAAATATTTTTCCAACTCTAAATTGCATAATCCTCTATACATCAAGAAGTTGAAAAATTGCACACACATGACACCATGCCTCGCATACTGAAAGGTGTGCTAAAGTTAACCTTGTGCAATCCTAATGCATGATACACACATAATTATAGTATTGTTGAAGGCATAACCAAACTCCTTGGGCATTGTATGCATTATAGGTACTATAGAGGAGTTCTACGTAGCAAAATAATTTGTTAGTAGCAATCGTGGAAAGGGATCCCTTGGACTCTCAACTAATAAAAATTGACTTGGATGATTGGAAATCTTTCCTACATCATTCTATCACTTTTCAGATTCGTGTGTTGACTAGAGGGTCAAATATTTTTAGGATTGTGGTAGATGAAAGAGATTCCACTTGCGTTATGTATTTGTCATGTTGGAAAGTTGTAGGGTCATCTAAGACCATCCCCTCAACCACCATTTTAGATTCATTAGATGACCATTTATTCAGGCCTCATGGAATCATCCCAACTCTCCCAATAGATTAGGGGATGCAACTATAACTGCGAAGGTGGAAGTCATTGATTCTCCACTAGATTATAACCTCCTATTAGGTCACAGTTGGACTTACACCATGATGGAATTAGTGTCTTTGATATTCTCCATAATTTGATTCCCTCGAAAAGGGAGTATTATTACTATAAACCAACTGTCTTAATTGAGAGAGGAGTCCATTCAAACAATAGGGGAAAACATCTCATTAGTTGGCCATTCCATGAGACCCTCCAAAAAAATTGGATGGGGAATGTACCCTACCCTCATGGGCACGTTATAGAAGGGCCCCAATGGATTTTTATGCAGGGAAAATAGATCATCAAGCTGCTCAATCAAACTCAATAGAAAATGATCATGAATCCTAATCTATGGAGAAATGTGACCAATACACTGTGACAATCTAGGCCATTAATTCCTCACCTACTCAAGACCCCTTAGAAAGGGTCCCATATTCCATTGAAGCTATCATGGAAACCATGTTTATGATGAAAATGTTAAAGTTACAGTATCACAAGTCATTCTCCAAGCCAATATTGTGTGCTTCCAGGATTGGGCCTCATGTGTTGAGGTAGGGATCCTTAGTTGGACTCAAGAAATTGGACTAGAATTCTCTGGTTAGAATCAAGAATGACTAAGCCTTCAATGTAAAAGGTTATTCCTTGTGTTGAGGTGAATTATTTAATATATCAACGTCATTATGTTGTAAAGTCTTGTTGGACAAGGCTTGGGACTTGTGTGTCAAGTCAGATTCTCATGTGGGACTATAGTTATAGTAGGTACCCATGAGGTGGACCTCTAGTTATAGTAGGTACCCATGAGGTGGACCTTCACTTATATAGGTAAATTCTTTGCATGTTGATGCATTAATGTTGTGTTATGTATTACTAACCATGGTCACTGATTTCTATTAAGTATCCTTTAGATACATACCACCTTTAGGGTGAACTACTTTAGCATATGATCATTTGGTCTGAGAGTAATTAATATGATCACAGTGTTAGACAAATATTCTTAGTATAATATAATATGATAGATAAAATAAAGTTAACACATATTGACCATTGTAGTGCTCTGCCTAACCGGTAGAGCACTTGGTCCATTTCTCTAATGTTCTCTATCTTAAGCTCATTCTGAGTTAGTTTTAATAAAATCCAGACATTTTAATCATTTCACAGGTTCATATCCTTCTCTGTTCGTTTAGTTTTATAAACATATAAATGTACCAATATGAATTGTAAACATGTTTATGTAGAAATAAACTTCATGAATTTTTGTAAATTAGACAAAAATACCTGGAATTTAAATACCTGGAACCAGCGATTGTAGTAGATCCAACCGTTTGATGTAGACCTTGTAGGATCCTTCCTCTTCCAGCTTTCCATATTTCCATCCAAGCCTTGATTAACAAAATGATGTGCCACCCTGCCGACTAGCTCTCATCATGTGATGGCCCTAGGAAACCCATGGGTTTCCTAGCCCCCGAGCCCACAGACCAATAATACCGAAAGCAACTTCTATATCTTTCCTCCTTTCCATCCATTTCCAAGTCATTTACAGATGTTCTCCTCCTTGAGTTGTCCCCCTCCTCAAGTTTTTCTTCATTTTTTTCCCTCATATGCAGATTCTAATTTTCCCCAAAATCCCCCTCCTTATACTTCCTTCCCCACCGCCTTCCTTCTTCCACCGCCTCCTTCTTCCACCGCCTCTTTCATAAATTAATTTATGTTATTATATCTTGGGCAGTGTAGTTCCATTTTTTGTTTGACATGTGTTATTTTTCTTGAATGGTACGTGTTACACAAACCTAACCAAATGTCCTAGAATTTTACCTATGTGGTTTGCTTAAGTTTTATACTGAGAGGTAAGGTAATGGTAATCGTAGTTTTGTTAATTATTATTTATTAATAACTAAATAATAAATACTTAATAATTAACCTTAATAATATGAAAAAATAGAAGTAAAAT
>LPNX010235607.1:187813-343514 GCA_001517045.1 Pseudotsuga menziesii | reverse complement strand
TAAATATTTCATACTAGCGTGCATGTGTGAGGTGTGCATGCATGGCCAGTACATGCACAGGCTGCACATGTACTATAGCAAAAACCCCTAAATTCTAACCGATACAATTAATATTTCACGCAACATGACCCATATACAGATATAATATGATTTCTTGTGACATTCGGAGTTATTTAACAATTATGTTCTTATTATTTAGTTAGTTAAGATTGGTACCTACCATCACTAATCCGGTATCATAATTGTCCAACATTCAACCATAATAACTCAGATGTCCACCCATCCTAACCTACGTCCGCATCCTCCCTATCCTTCCTCTGCTAGTATAGAAGTGGATGTCGGCTTCACCGACCTGACCACATAAGAACCTAAGAGCGATAGCGTCGGCTGAACAACAGACCTAACCTCTCCTAGCAGGAATCTGACCGTCGTCATCACAACAACATGGGGAGCGTGTCTCAGCATGACCCTCCCACGACCTCGGGTACCCGACCGTCGTCATCACAACAACATGGGGAGCGTGTCTCAGCACTGCCCTCCCACGACCTCGGGTACCCGACCGTCGTCATCACAACAACATGGGGAGCGTGTCTCAGCACTGCCCTCCCACGACCTCGGGTATCATAAAAACACAGGGTGGAACACATCCATCCCTCTCAACATTCTGGGTCTATATACCCTATCAAAACATACATTGCTGCTATCGAGATTATTGGTTTGTGTCATCGTATCATCAATTTTGGTAATCAAGGCTCTTCTGCAGAAATAGGTACTATACCACACTTCATATGAAGTATCCATTTATTACATAGCCCCTGTGTCTTGGAGATTATTACTTTGAAAAACATACATTCATAATAATATCTCCATTCAATCATCAGTTGGTGCACATTATCAACAACATTTCCTTTCATTGTATAACTCATTAAATTGATCACATCATGGGTCGATATCCATGTACCACATCATATATATATTACATTTATCAATGATGAAAACATACACTATCTTTATGAACAAAGGAATATCATGATAACTATAACATAGTGACCTCATAAACATAATCATAACATCACAATCAATGTATCAATAGTAACATCTTAGACATAGTAGCAACATCTATCATAAATATGGTTTACTCAGTCAAACCAGGTCCAACATTTACTAAGAAAATAAAATGCAACATGTTGATATGTCTAGTCAGATATGGGGCACTATACGGTCCACCCTTCAGGAACTTCGTCTCGAAGTTATTGTTATGCATGATTTATAAGAATATATTATTATGCATAATATAGGTGTCTTACTACTAGAATTCATTAGTTTAAGGTAGTCTCACTTAGATCTTTACTTGATCCACTTGTCGATGTCATTTTACTATTTTACTTCTTTTATCATGTAATATATGCTCCTAAACTTTATCTGAAAAACATATCCTAGTAACTACTTATGACCTTCCTCGAGGATCCCTATTTGTAACCTACATCAAGGCTCATCATGCCTTACTAGAAAATTATCCACAACAATTTATACAAAATTTAAAAAAAAAGAGTTCTATAGCTTTGTTTCTATTGTGATTCATAAGGAGACATTAGTTTCCTTTTGTTGTTGTTGTTGATTTGTTTATGAATTTCTAGCTTTATTGAATCCCTCTCCAATTTACATTACTTATTTTCTCATTAAAATTGTTAATTAGGATCCATCTTGACTTCGGTACTTCTATAATAACTTGAATAACACTATGTTTTATTAATCAAATTCCATTCACCAATCAATTCTCTTTAAAGAGCACTCTTACCCTATGAATGGCACATTATACAAAGAGTACTTACAATTGCTACTTATTTCTTTGTAATTTTAATAATGGGACACACTTTTTGTCCTATGTAATTTAATTGATAGTTTCTTGGTTTGTCGTATCATTTTACTATGATAATATCTAAATGTCATTTATACGTTCACCTCTTTCTATACTAATTCCTATTAGCAGGTTTGAAACACTTGAAACACTCCTCCCTTTTGTACTAGTTGTTTATCATTAACACCCTTATGGTATTTATGTGTCATTAAAACATTATTGTCTTCAACCTAGTTTACTTATCACATAAATTTTCACCTCTTTCTATACTAATTCCTATTAGCAGGTTTGAAACACTTGAAACACTCCTCCCTTTTGTACTAGTTGTTTATCATTAACACCCTTATGGTATTTATGTGTCATTAAAACATTATTGTCTTCAACCTAGTTTACTTATCACATAAATTTACCAGTTGATATCATCATCACTTCCCACCTGTCACTTACTAATTACACAACTACCATTCTATTGCACCACTCCCTCTAATGCTCATCAAGATGTATCTTTAGCACCTTTAATGTTTTCATTAATTCGTGTATATTAAGTTTACAATATAAATAATCTTTATAATAATGCAATTGCTTAGGCATCCCTATGTATGAATGTTGACATACTATCTCTACTTAGGTACTTCATACAACCATGTGATCACCACTCCTAACATAGGGTATCCTTACAAGATGAATGAAACTTTTACATAACCTAATCTTTTGTGTGCACACTAGGACACACAGAACTAATCAAGGGACGTTCCTATTAACTCATAATTAATCAATCTCCTCGTTAGAGTACCTTGTATTATAATGTGGAATTAGTTATGCGTATTCTTTCTATCCCCTTGTTCAATAATTTTGTAACAACGCGCATAATCTTTCATAAATAATTTCAGCATAAATTAACTTAGGTAGTGTGATTTTGCACCTAGGAGGTGATCCCTTTATAACCTAGTTGACTTCTCATAAATAAATTTACACTTAACAAAAATTTAAGAAAACGTTAACACTACGAAACAAATATTTTGAAATTTAACACCCACAAATATATATATATATATATATATATATACATCTCTCATACTTTTATTATTATTATTATATACTTATGCATTGAAAAATTTCTCTATATTAAATTTATAAATTGATATATATATATATATATAAATGCAGAGCTTTTATTAAGTCAAGAGTGTTTCTTAAAGCATATTTATTATTATTATTATTATTTTATTTTTATTTTTATTTCCGTCTATAGTCCCATGCAACTAAGTCATAAAGATACTTATAAAGTGTCTAGTGTCTAAAGGCTAATTGACATGGAACGTTACATGGAGAAGGTAAGGCACCACTTATCCAGGGCTTTAACTCTAGACCTTACGGCAGCAATCTATAAGGAAAAGATTGCAGATTGAATAGCTTTAGAGGTGAGGAGATCCAAGAGTTGCCAGGTAGGTGTCGATCCAAAATCCATTTATATGTGAGACTCAAATTTCTACGTTTGCTATAAAGGAGCACACACTTTGTTCTTGATTGATACTGAAATACAAATTAATCACTGCTTATTTTTCTTCCAATTGATTCTACTACGTATTGCCGGGCAATTATAAACCTACAGTAGTTTAGAGCAACTCGAGTGCTCATAAAGAGGGGTAATTTATAAATTTTGTTCTTTTGAAAATAAAATAAACAATCTAGTTACAAAAGTTTTTAGAATATAATTAAAAATTAAATATATTGTAAAGTACAACTCTTTAAAATATAATTAAAAATTAAATATATTGTAAAGTACAACTCTTTAAAGATAAAAAATGTAACGCTTCATCTCAGAATTCCTAGAAATACTTTATTGTATTCTATATTAAATCTCACAGTACTAAAAGAACAAATAAATTGAAGTTTCTTTTTCCAATTTCTTCTCGGCCGGATTGACAAACCCTCTTAATGTAGGAGCAGACTTTTCTGTCAGTACCGAAAAATAAATTAAATCTCTGATTCTTACTCTTGGCATTGTAATTTATTCTGGGTGACTAGAATTGGGACGCTATGCAATGTAGAGGTATCTTTGGGCCTAGCATTTGTTATCTCTGTCGCTGCCACGCAAAGACAACTGAGCACTTATATATATATATATTGTGCTTATTCATTGTAAGTTTGGAGAAAACTCAGGTCAGCCTTCTCTCTTCTCAACGCATGGATTGAGCACACGGGAAGAATCCTACCTGCCTGTCTTTCCCGAAGATCACTTAGCGGGGTGGGTGAGGTTTAGCATTATTCATTCTACAGCAGGAACCGGGCAACGAGTAAAATTTAACATGAAATCACAGAGAACTGAAAAATGAATAAATCTCGGAATCGAAGTAAATGGATAGGCTAAAGGTGGACAAATCACACAGGCCAAACACCGTGAGTGAACAATAAACTTACACTTCCCTGGCTGGGAAACCCTAGTGATTCAAAAGTAGTAAAATTGTTTCCACATAAACCTACCCTTCCCTGCCTGGGCAGCAGGTTATTTTTAATAGCTAGTTATGCCGCTGGGGCTGCTGGTCGTGTATAACTGTCAGTTTGGAAATAATAATAATGCTGGAAATAAGCTATTTTGCTAAATCAAATTCAGAGTTCGAGAACCCAACAGATAGATCATATGCTTCCGATACTGGAGAAACAAGGACAAAGGGCTCTATTTTAAAAGACTCTTAGCTCGCTCACCCCCTTAAGGAACAGTGGTGAAAAGCACTCTTTCATTTTACGCTGAGAAATTAATTTATCTCGGAACTATTTAGCTTTTTCCCACAGAAACAATTGAAAACACGTTCTAATCAGAATATAAGAATTATCTCCCTGCACATTATATCATGTCATACGACAGGATTCTCTTTAATTTTATTTGCAGTTTATTTACCAACAGACAATTTGTGCTCGAAGGAATCTACAGTTCAATTCATGCGCTAGCCAGGGCTTGAAAAGTTGGGGTTTAGGGTTGCTGCACGCATACATTATATCGTGTCATATTAAATCAACAAGTTACAGTATTGCTATCAAAACAAAACACTGGTTTACAAAATTCGTTTCTTCACATCAACGCATAATTTGTTGAGCGTTTAAAGAAGAGAAAGGGGTCGGTGAAAGAAGGAAGAAAGATTAATTGTAGCATTATTCTGAAATATAATGAAACCCAACAAAAGTCCTACATACATTGAGTTCGTCTCTTCTTCTTAATTAATTGACCGAGTTGCTTTCCATCTGAACTCACAACCCTTGCAAAAGAAAGCTTTAATAGCAGTAAACTTTTAATGGAAGCATCTTACTTGATTTTTCCAAACGCAAAAGTTATTCCTATGAATATAATACGAATCTACTGTGCAACGGCATAATACTCATGTACAACAGGCTGCATGTAGGCATGTAAAAACCAGAAGTTTGTAGGAACCAATCCTTTATATCAAAATTTATTTTCAAACACATGAGCAATACGGTTGAAGAAGAGAACATCTGCTCTACACTAGAGTTAAGAACACGGCTTATACTGCACATATACAACTGTGTAATAGTGGATACCTATCAGATAAAGTTGGACTAGCAGGCGGGAAAATATCGGTTGTAAATCACTGCCAGCGAGCTAGGTTCTCCATTTTCAGCTTAGAGAATCGATGGCTGGATGACAGATACAATCCAATCCACTTTGGTCGATCCTCCAGTCTTATTTCTTCTATTTAGCAGGTAGATGGAGAGAGAACATAGTTCCAGGACAATCGCTAATTGCTATGGGTTCTACTTGCAATTAAATAACCCTAATTAATTAAATCAATATTATATTTAATTTGAATTTTAAATTAAAATTTTGCACAAATAATACCATTTGACTGGACTGGTCCTTTCGCCACATTAAATCAATATTATATTTAATTTGAATTTTAAATTACAATTATGTACAAACAATACCATTTGACCGGACTGGTCCTTCCGCCACCGCCCAATCCTAGAGCCACCTGTAAAGCTAATCAACAGTAACATCTGCTCTTCCATAATCCGTGGAGCTTCCATAATCCATCCACGCGCCCATCTGCATGCCCACACTCATATGCTTCCCAGATGGCAGCAAAATCATTCTATGTGGCCCAGATGGAACAAAACCCTATCGACGGCCTGCATACTACCCAAATGGAGCAAATCCGGATGGACTGTCATCTCCAGAACGAACCTGGAATGTTCGTTTTATTAACATATTGTTTAGTATTATTATTTGTTTTTCCATTATTAAATGGGTTTCTACGAACGCTTAACTTTTTTCTTCCCCATTTTTTTTTTCAAGGCACACAGAACTCAGATCTCTTTGGGATCCATCGTTCTCACAAGATTTCTCTGTTAGGTTTTTTTTTTTTGACCATTCGTCTGAGCAATTTGCAGGCAAACTTGGACACAGACGAGTCGATATATATTTTTTTTACTTGTAAAGTTTTGTGCGTGATTCCGGACGGAGTGACCTCGACAAGGTGACTGCAACTCCTGAAACACGAGGGAGCAATTCATCTTATTTGCGGTTTATGGTATTTTGTGGTGTGTGTGGAGCTAGATGTTTGTAAGTGTTTGTTTGATGTTATATATTATATGGGCACAATTTCAGGCAACCAGTTTGCAAGTTCTCATTGCATTCGTGGTGTTAATGTGTCCAGATACTAACATCCTATTTTTTTGATTCGCTAAGAAGAAGAAGAGATTATTCCTTCCTTTGCTGAAGCCAGTCAAGTAATGCAGGGAAACATTTATACTATGTATGCACGTTTCTTAAGGAAATACTATTCAGTTGCAGGTCTTCAATAGTCTGTAAGGGTTTCCAATTTGTTCGTTTTTTTTTCTTCATAATATTGATCTTTTCTAGGTCACATGAATGCCAAAGATGTCAGGAATGTTTTCTAAAATGTCTTTAGATCATTTCATTCCTTCTTTAGCAGCTGTTCATAAATTCCTTGAGAAAATATTTAATTATAGCGATATGTCCCGCAATGTCGTGAAATTGAGGCAATCCGGCCTGGTACTTCAACTGCTACTTCAATCCGGCCCTGTACTTCAACTGGTGTTAATGGTTCTGCTGCTGGGTCAATTATTCCTCTCTAAAGTGTATATATTTTACAGCATTTCAAAATGAGAAACTGCTGGCTTCAGTGAAATCAAATTAGTAATCAAATTTGTGGCTTCCATGGGCATCACCTTCGTGATATCGAAAAGAAATATTTCCTTAACAATATCGGAAGTTATATGTTGACTATTTTGCAATATTCCAAACTTGATCTGTGCTTTCAATCTTCCAACAAAATAAACTGTATATAGGTTAAGTTTGTGCCTATGTTGAAGGGACGGATAATTATAAATTATGAATTGAATTTCCAAATCCTTGTTGTTCATGGTTAATCTTATTCATAGGTCAAATTAATATAGTGCACGTAAAACTTTATCTCCATAACCTTTCTAATTTTTTTTTGTTGCTTTTAGCCTCTTGTGTGTTTACTGTGACACTAGTGGAATGCTGCACAGGCAATTATATATATCATTTAGTTGCTAAAGAATTCCTTAAATCCTTTTGCATGTTATAATATGCTAGTGAAATCCCACACCGGCATAATTTTTTTTTTCCTGTAGCTATATTTTGATAGGTCATCCCAAACAAAATTAGTATTGGGGCGGCTTGCTTAGAGCTTAACGGTCTCCTGTCTCCTTCCTGAGTTTACTAAAAGACGCTAGGCATGCAATGAATCCACAATATTTTCATGTGACTGAATCATGACAGCCTTCAGATGCGTTGAATAGTACTTCCTATTTAACTGGTTTTCCGTTCTTAGTTTGGAGTCCACCGACTTTGGTCTCATCCCTTGTATTTCTCACTTCAACAATGATAATTAATGAAGGTAACATTTCTATGCATTGATAGCGTTTCAGGTTTTAATTAAATATTAGTGATTTCTCAGTACGCAACTACTCAACTTATTCTCGGAATTATTGACACTTTCCTTTATCTTTCCAGCCAATGAGCTTCATCCTCAACGTCTTCCAAGAGGCGTATACAGGAATAGCTTGGTTGAAGCATTTAGAGCTCATTAGTGAGCAGCCAGCGCCAGCGTCAGATGAGTGAGTAGCCAGCGCTATTCTTGGTTGAAAATAAGCTCAGATTTATTTTGAAGTTTCTTTGAAGATACTACGGTCTTCTTGGTGAAAAACTAGTACAGATTTATTTTTGAAGCTTCTTGTAGTGTTCTGCTCATTTATTTATTTATTATTATTATTATTTTTCTCTACAGGGCCCTTTTAGGTTTCAGTTTTAGAACGTAGGGCTCTGATACCATTCTGTAGTGCTCTGCCTAACCGATAGAGAACTCGGTCCATTTCTCTGATGTTCTCTATCTTAAGCTCATTCTGAGTTAGTTTTAATAAAATCCAGACATTTTAATCATTTCACAGGTTCATATCCTTCTCTGTTCTTTTAGTTTTATAAACATATAAATGTACCAATATGAACTGTAAACATGTTTATGTAGAAATAAACTTCATGAATTTTTGTAAATTAGACAAAAATACTTGGAATTTAAATACCTGGAACCAACGATTGTAGTAGATCCAACCGTTTGCTGTAGACCTTGTAGGCTCCTTCCTCTTCCAGCTTTCCATCCAAGCCTTGATTAACAAAATGATGTGCCACCCTGCCGACCAGCTCTCATCATGTGCTGGCCCTAGGAAACCCATGGGTTTCCTAGCCCCCGAGCCCACAGACCAATAATACCGAAAGCAGCTTCTATATCTTTCCTCCTTTTCATCCATTTCCGAGTCATTTACAGATGTTCTCCTCCTTGAGTTGTCCCCCTCCTCAAGTTTTTCTTCATTTTTTGCCCTCATATGCAGATTCTAATTTTCCCCCAAATCCCCCTCCTTATTCCTGCTTCCCCACCGCCTTCCTTCTTCCACCGCCTCTTTCATAAATTAATTTATGTTATTCTATCTTGGGCATTGTAGTTCCATTTTTTGTTTGACATGTGTTATTTTTCTTGAATGGTACGTGTTACACAAACCTAACCAAATGTCTTAGAATTTTACCTATGTGGTTTGCTTAAGTTTTATACTGAGCGGTAAGGTAATGGTAATCGTAGTTTTGTTAATTATTATTTATTAATAACTAAATAATAAATACTTAATAATTAACCTTAATAATATGAAAAAATAGAAGTAAAGTAATAATTAAATATTATTAACCAACAATTAATCAATTGTAGTCTCATGATTAATTGATCGGAATGATAGCATTGTTTATGTTTAATTTAATAAAAGTACTTAATAATAAACATTAATAAACCATTAATATGGGGCATTACAACCATGAATTAAAGATAAGAGATAAATATAAATGCATAGAGAACACAGAGAATTAAAATTTCTCATGAGATGACATTAGTTGATTAATGTGAAATTGAATTGTTAAAGATTAAATTAAATAACAATGTATGCCTCAGTTAAAGCTTTAATTAAAAGTATCAATGTATGCATCAGTGAATTAAAGGAGAAATTAATGACTAGTTCAGTAAAATCAATCAAAATTATTTCAGTTAAGAATAGTTAACTAAAGTGTTAATTAAAATGAATTAGTTAACTAAAGTGTTTTGCAAGATGACACTTTAGTTAAACTAAAAAACGACACTTTAGTTAAACTAAAAGATGAAACTTAAGTTAAAATATAACACTTAAGTTATGACGCTTGAGTTATGCCTATTGCATGATGACACTTAAGTTAACTTCTTAACTAAGTGATCCAACATCCAGTTAAGAGGAAATTTCAATGTGAAGACAGTTGAGCATGATTTATTGTCAAAGAAGAAAGGCATAGCGCATTGATTATATAGGATTGAAGAAACTGATGTGCACAACAAATATCCAAGAAGGAAATTCATTATAGTTTGAATGGGAGGTTTTTCCCCATGCAGTGATTCACTACGCCTTGCATGGAAGTGATTCTTGCTAGTCATTAATGTGTTGGACACATTAGAAAGCTTATCTGGTTGATCTCTATTCTCTATTGCTTAGCGTTCTCTTATCTTGTACCTGGGGTGTCAAAATAAATATACTATTGTATGATACATTCTCTTCTATTTATCATAATTATACTCTGATTATTTTTTAAGGTTCTTCATCCTCATTGTTTTGAGGGTTTTCCTCAGGGTACATATTGTGTTGTGGTTGAATCTTTTATGTGATTGAATGTTCTATTGATTCAAGTATTCAGTATCTCCACACTTAAAATAATTAAATATCAAATATGAACATATTTGCACAAAAATCAACAGTAAAGACCATGGAATGACAGGCAACAACATGGTATGGATTGGTATGGGAACCCTCTCACTACATATGAAGTATATCCAGAGGAAAACATGGAAAACATATGTAAATCCATCCCGACCAATATTTCCAAGACTCCCGGTGTTGTCATGAATGTCTTTATTGTGTAGATTCTTGTTCCCCTAAGGAAATTGAAATTTATACTGCATTATTCAAAGAATATCACAATATTTTTCCTAGTCTTATGAAGAGATGCTATGAAATAATATGAATATTATTGAGCATGAAATTAAGACATATCCTAATTTCAATATTGTTCGACAAAAGTTGCGATTGATTAATCCACGAAAGACCATTGTTGTAAAAGTTGAGATGGAGAACCTTATCCCTGTAGGTTTTATTTATATTGTACCTCTAACTGAATGGGTATCTAACTTGGCACCTGTTGACAAAGGAAAAGTCAATATTAGAGTGTGCACTAACTTTAGGGACCTAAACCTAGCATCTCTAAAGGAAATTGATCCTACCCCATTTCTTGATCAAATAACCAATGGATGTGCTAGGAATGAAATTTCATCATTCATGAAAGGGTTTTTGGGCTATAACTAGATATAGTCTCACCCTGAAGATCAACATAAAATTGCATTCATATTTCCTTAGGGTACATCTACATACATGAAGATGTTGTTCGTTCTGGAGAATGTTGGAGCAATGTTTTAGCGAGCCATGTTGTATGCATTCCATGACATTAAAAAGATCTTCAAGTCTTACCGGGATGGTTTGATAGCATGATCTACAAAGAGGGATGGTCATCCTAAACATATCAGGGAAATATTTGACAAATTCTACTACTATAGCATTCTTTTAAATCCTCATAAGTGCATATTTTGTGTCAAATCATGACGATTACTTAGTTTTATAATTTCCAAGCATGGGATTTTGGTGGATCCTTTCATGGTTGAGGAAATAGTTCAATTGCCTCCCCCACATAACCGTGTTTTAACTACAGATCCTCCAAGGTAAGGATAATTTCTTGCGTTGCTTCATTCCCAACTACACAGAGATGACATAAAGGATTCATGTGCATTTTGAAGAAAGGGATCCCTTTTAGTTGGGATTACCTTACTCAAATATCATTTGACATGTTGAAAATTAAATTAATGCATGCCCCTCTACTAAGTCCACCCAATTATAGTAAATATTTTCTACTATATCTAGTAGTATTTGAATCGACCATTGGAATGGTTTTGAATGAGGAATATGAACTACATCAAGAGCATGTAGTTTACTATTTGAGAAAAACTTGGTCAGACCAAAGATGAATTACTCACATGTTAAGGAGTTATTGTTGGCAGTTGTTCATGCTATATAGAGACTTCGACAATACATTATTCTAAGATGAAATCCAATGATTGAGTATGTCAATCCATTTCAACATATATTGTCTCGGTGCATAATAGGTGGAAAATACAATAAATGCATTGTAAGTCAAAAAATTTCTTAGCATTTGTCAAGCCTATGTCGAAACTCCCAAGAGAAAGCGAGGAACCAATTGATAATGAATCATTACCTAATAAATTTTTTTTCCCTCATTGACTCAAATGACCCATGGTATGGAAATATGTTGGTGTACCTCCAGACTTAGAGGTTCCCATCTCAATTCTCTCGTGAGGACTAAAAATGTATTTGTTATTGTTTGAGAAAAAATGGAGATTCTTGAACTTTAAAACTTTAATCCACAATTATAGTGTAGATAGATCTGATCAATAATCCAAAGACATAAATAAATAAAACCATAGAACACAGGATATACCTTGGGAAAACCCTCCATTGATTCAGAGGATAAAAAATATGGTAAACAATCTTAGAATATGATTGATAATCAGCAGAGAATGATTACAACACAATAGAAGATTTCTTTTTCAAGAGAAAAAGATAGGAGAGATCAAATGGAACACTCTTTTTGGTCTTTCCAACTGCATAGCTCTTTAATAACAAGCCAAATAGGTCATACAAGGAAGGTAGTGAATATTTGCATGCTTTGGTAAGTTGTTGGCAATGAGAACATTGTCTCATCTTCAACCATGCGTCCCCCATTGACTTGGTGCCAATTTTGCACTACATAGTTATCTCCCACAAAGAAGGTATGCGCCCCCCATTAATTCACAGAGTTGAACTGTCTCTAACTAAGTTGTTAATTGAATTAACTTAATTGAACTGAATGGAACTGCATCTAACTGAATGTAACTAAACAAAATTGAATGTAACTGAAAAAAATTGAATGTAAATGAACATAACTGAATAGAAATGAACATAACTGAATGTAACTGAACATAGATTAATAGAACTGAACATAACTGAATCTAACTGAACAAAACTGAATATAACTGAAAATAACTGAATGTAACTAGTGCTTCTTCATCAGAGTCATATTCAACAACCACTTGCATAAATTAAGGAGTTGATTCCTTAATTAAATGAAGTTGTTTTATCGCAACTAAGACTCAACTGGTGCCTTATCAATTCGAGTTTACTTGGTGGCATACATGGGAAATTCAAATTCTCTCTCGATCTCTATGCTCATATTAATTTTCTGTGCATGGTCCATATGTGTTTTCATTAATTCTATACCATATCGTAATCATAAAAATTGTTTTGAACCTATGATCATATGTATTACCCCATGTCATGTAGTCACATGCTAAAGTAAATCACTCTAGGGCTAGATAATCCCTAAAGGAGACTTGTATCACTTGTTGACCATGACTAGACATACATCACATAGTATATCCTCGAGACTTAATGCAATATAATTCATGTGAACTTAATACACCATAATTTCTGGACTTGAAACAACATAAGTCTCACACCTTAACATAAGGTCATGATCTTAACATAAGATCCTAGTACAAGATTCTCTCTCGAATAGGACTTAATCAAGGTCATAGCTTGATACAACACAAGCTATTTAACTTAACACAATAAGTTAGTGAACTGAATACAACATAAGTTCTAGAATTGACACAACAAGTCTCTTGGAGAGGATCTAAATGTAATACAAATTAAGTTCTGGACTTGACACAACAATTCTCATAGAGAGGATCTAAACTTAATACAACATAAGTTCTATACTTGACACAACAAGTCTCATGGAGGATGACTCCCAATGTTGTACATATAACATTCCCTCTCAACGAGGGAGACATTCTCTGCGATACTAGGAATTTCCTTCCATGCCAAGCTTATCTCAGAAGTGTCAAAACTTAGTCATAGATAGAGGCTTGTCACAAATTTGCAATCTGTTGATCAATAGCTATGTACTGGAATTTATTTTACATGACCATGACTTCAATGAAGTAAAAATTCTTCTCAAATGTGTTTTTATCATAACACACATATAGGGTTTTTCAGAAGGCTTGACACCTAATAAATGTAGGCTTGAGTCTTTCACCCTACTAGGTATCTTTCAAGCTACACTACTCCTCAATATGTAGTACTATTCACAAAACACATTTTTCTTCTATAGTACTGAAGCAATAAAAGCTTCTTTAATGTTCGTACATTCTCTAAAATGACCACAGGTAATTTGAATCCCACATGTTGGTAAGTAATAATAAAATGGATAATAGATAAGATGACGAATTACAATTGAGGGTCTGTTATTTATATTTTGGTGGAATACCCTTTCATTAATAGTCATGTCTTTTCGTAAAGACATTATTAATTATTATTAATTATTATTATTTATTATATATATATGTTAATGTTTATTATTATTATTACTGTTTTATTATTGTTTGTTGTTATTATTTAAGTTTGTTACATTGCCTTCCCCTTAAGGGAAGCTTTGTCCTCAAAGCTTCATTGACAACAACATCTGATTTTGCTTGAACTGTCATCTTTGGATCCTTTGCGACACTTGATGCGCTAATACAATATGAGTTACGGATTCCCCAGGAGGATTGTCGCATTGTATCTGCTATGGTCCATCCCATATCTATTTTGATTGGACCTCTGACATTGTTTTGGGAAATGGGTTGTCTCAATTGTTGCTTAGTATGTCGAATTGTTTGCTTGTCAACATAACTCTTTTGTGAATGCTCATTTTGACCCTGTTGTTGGTCAAAATGATGATTATAATTGGGATGTCTGTAAGGCGTATGTGTTGTTTTTTTTCTTCCTTTTGAACTGTGGCGAGGACTTCCTTCACTTCCTCGACTTGAATTTGTTTTTCAGAGAGTCTAGATGCTTCTTTCTAGATTTGTGCTATTTTGTTCTCTAGTATATTGTTTTTACTCTGAATCTTCTCGAACCTTTCATATTGCAACTTTTTGTCCTATTTTAACTTCTCGATTTGTTTCTCTAGTTATTGATTAAGATTCTTTAGGCGTTGGTTTTCTTCTTTATTTTCTAGAACTCTTCCTTCGTGGTATTCATTGGATTGTTCCTTCTTCCGACTATTTTTCAGTTTTTTAATCTTCGTAATTAATATTTTATTATGATTTCTTAATCTATATATTTATTTTGTACTACTTGTTAATGTGTTGTTGACTTTCGTAATTTCCAACTTGTGCGATTTTTTTAAGTCGTGCTCTTTCTGTTGGAGTTCCTCAATTTGTTGCTAAAGGTGGAAATTCTCTGCTTCTTGGCATTTTACTTTTGTATGAATTTGCGTGATTTTGTCATCTTTGTCCTTGATGATTTTGTTTAATCGTTGTATTTCTTCTTTATTCTCGACTGCATCTTTCATGATTTTTTGGTTTGTATATTCTGATTGGTATATTTTCTACTCATTAATTCCTTAGAAAAATCCAACTTCATCATGTCAAATAATTTGTGCATTGCTACTTGTAGTTGGGACTGCAATTCTGATTTAGACTTCGCCATAATTCCTGACTTCTGGTGTTCTTTAACGATAGTTGGTTTTCCTTTTGAGTGATTTCTTCTCTTCTTCGATTTTGTCTTGTTTTTATTTACTCTTGTAATTTAATAATTGTACTTAATACAATTATTAAGTAATAATAATAATAATAATAATAATAATAATTTTTTAAGGTTGAAATAATTAATTTTCTTCCCCTAGAGACTTTTTGTAGATTGGGTGGTTGGGAGGAATGATTGTTACCTTTCCCACCTAAGTTCAAATCTCACTTGCTTCTTAGTAGCAATTATTATGCACTTTTAGATTCTTTTTTTTCCCTTGAGTTTTGTAAAATGCTAGTAGGTTGGATGGTTGGGAGGAATGAGTGTTACCTTCCCCACCTAAGTTCAAATCTCACTTCCTTCTTAGTATTATTTTTTATGCACTTTTATATTCAAACCCAAACTCACTTTATTGCTTTTCAACATGCTCTATCTAGAGAAACACATGTGATCTTCCTCGATCATTATACTAGTAAGATTTCGTATATATTTGAAAAACTATTTCATTGACCAATACATATCTGAGTCCACATACACTTGTACCAATTAGGTACCACAACACATGCTTTGTACATGTATTTGTACAATCTACAAAGCATATAACAGATCTTGGGACCCGTGACTAACCAAATATGTCTCAACTAACTTGAGATCCTCCAAATATGAAATAAGAATTATAAAATTTCATATTTATCTTCATATGTGTGGCCATGGATTTGTAGTTCATTATCCTGAAACTCTTCAGTATCTTTTACTGCACATTTTCCTTAACTAAGGAAAAAGCATTTGTCTGGTGATTTCCACACCACTAATCATAAGAATCATAACAAGATTCTTAAATACAGTTTCGAGCTTCCTTCTGAATTATGAGCATCATGCATGTCTCCCTTTTTACAGTAGGTACATTAACCAGCTACACTGGTTCTTTACGAGCCATCGAGACTGGAAAACCTCTCACCATGTGAACGTGAGAATCATAATTTGGGTCCTCCATCACAGATACATCATGCTTATTTATGTCTGAATCTCTTCTTGAAACATGAATGTAAATAAGATAATTTAATTATCTTCAAGAGTCTTAACATCTCTCAAAATAGGATTAGGGATTCTATCCTAACTTCTTCCTAATACATAGGAACCTCCCGATCTGCTACCATAAGCTTCTTGCTTCACAACATCCCGTTCTCTTTCAGGATCAGCCATCGAAATTGCTCTTTATTCAATACATGTCATTTTTCTTGTAGGTCAGGACATATAGTTTTTCCCTACAAGCCAAATTCAATCAAGTTATTAAAAACCTTGCATAATCCAGTCATTTTAGTAAAATGACTAACAACACATTCAGTATAACCATATCTCATGAATTTTAATCACATGAATACCTCAATATATTTGCAATGGTTCATATAGTTATGTACACATTTAATCAATGTTTCAACATAACCCCATTCATATTTCATGTAATGTTTTGCACTTCTATATCAGTCTTATATTTAGATCTCATGAAGATTATGCAAACCCTTATTTTTCTTAGCATGATTTTTCCTATTTACCAATAAAACAGAAATATTGTAACATACGATTTTAATCATGTTTATACCAAAATATCATTCCTAATCTCTAGGAATATAGATTGTAATGAAACAAAATGTGATTTTATAAAAGCATATGATAATTAAATAATCATGCAGCTCAGCATTCATATCTCATGAATCAATCGTGCAACTTGATATTCATAACTTTATGAAACAATCATGCATCTCTATATTCATATTTCATAAAACAATCATGCATGTTATTAATTCATATTTTATAAAACAATCATGCATGCTCTATATCCATATCTTATGAACAATCATGCATGCTCCATATTCATATTTTATAAAAAAAGCATGCATGCTCTATATTCATATTTTATAAAACAATAATTCATGCTCTATATTCATATCTTATGAATAATCAACATATATGCTCATAATTCCTAATCTCGGAAATACAAATCTCTATATGACTGTAATGAAAACATTAAAAAGCATATAGATTTAAATAGCTTATAATAAAGATGCAAGTACTTACGTTTTATTGTTTTGCATGCTCCCTCTTGATCTCTACTTTCTTTGTGAATATTACTGGAGTCCCTCAATCTTGATCTCTTTGAAAATTTTAGTGGATGCGGGAGGTAGTGAATATCTGCATGGAGAAACTAGATCCCATGCAACCTGGAGTGAATGTTCTTCTTCAAATAAAAAATATTCCAATGATCATCCTCTTCTTCAGATGAGATCTCAGCTCTATTAATATCTCAATACACACAAGATCCATTGAATAATGATAATATCTAATCACAAACCTCATGGTTGTTCCACCAATTCATCCACTTTGGGAAAACAACCATAACAAAAATTATGAAAATTTCATCTTCAAATACCTGGTCGTATCTCTCAAAGAGTTGTGAATTTTTTAAATCTTCTGGAGAATAAACAAAATCATCTTATTTGGGAAGTGGGTTATCAATCGTTTTGTCGGATTCCTCATGGATTGATCAGAATGTCTCCATAAAATTTGTCTCCTGAAAAGTGACGAAAATGACGCATATTGGCTTGCTCTTTAATTCACCATGCATTTGATAAATAATCCTCACACGCTGAGTTCATGTAGATATCTAGATCATGCTCCTCAAGAATTATTAACACCCTTTCCTTTCATGTGTTGAATTTGGAAGCACCTTCAAGTCGGTGTTTTGGTTGGATGAAGATCGATGCCATGGCTCCAAGATTTTGTTCAAATACTCAAGATCATGTAGGATTTAGTCTACATGGGAAAAACTATGCTTTTACACCCCCTTGCTCTGATACCATGTTAGTGTTTGAGCAAAAAATGGAGATTCTTGAAATTTAAAACTTTAATTCACAATTACATTGTAGATAGATCTCACGAATAATACAAAGACTTAAATAAATCAAACCATAGAACATAGGTTATACCCTGGGAAAACCCTCCACTTATTCGGAGGATTAAAAACCTAGCAAACAATCTTAGAGTATGATTGATAATCGACAGAGAATGATTACAACACAATAGAAGATTGTTTTTTTGAGAGCACAAGAGAGGAAAGATGAAATGGAACAATGATTTTGGTCTTTCCAAGTGCATAACACTTTAATAACAAGCCAAATTAGGTCATACAAGGAAGGTAGTGAATATTTACATGCTTCAGTAAGTTGTTAACACTGATAACATTGTCTCATCCTCAACCATGCACCCCCCACTGACTTGGTGCCAAATTGGCACTCTATATTTATCTTCCACAAAGAATATATGCACCCTCCATTAATTCATTGAGTTTAACTATCTCTAATTGAGTTTTTAACTGAATGAACTGAACTTAACTGAATGGAACTGCATGTAATTGAATGGAACTGAATGTAACTGAACTGAATTGAATGTAATTGAAAAAAAACTGAACAGAACTAAACAGAGCTGAATAGAACTGAACAAAACTAAATGTAGCTAAACATAACTGAATAGAATTCAATTAAACTGAATGTAACTAGTGCTTCTCCATCAGTTTCATCTTCAAAAACCACTTGCATAAATTAAGGAGTTGATTCCTTAAATAACTGAACCTGTTTTATCACAACTAAGACTCAACTGATGTCTTATTGATTTAAGTTCACTTGGTTGCATACATGGGAAATTCAAATTCTCTCTCTATCTCTGTGCTCATATTAATTTTCTATCCATGGTCCATATGTGTTTTCATTAGTTCTATATCATGCCATACTCATAAGAATGGTTTTGAACCTATGATCATATGTATTACACCAGGTCATATAGTCACATGATAAAGTAAATCACTCTAGGGGTAGTTAATCCCTAAAGGATACTTATAGCACTTTTTTACCATGACTATCCATACACCACATAGTATATCCTAGAGACTTAATGCAACATAAGTCATGTGAACTTAATACACCATAATTTATGGACTTCATGCAACACAAGTCTCAAAACTTAACATAAGGTTATGATCTTAACCATAATATCCTAGTACAAGAATCTCTCATGAATAGGACTTGATCAAGGTCTTAGCTTGATACAACACAATCTCTTTAAGTTAACACTATAAGTTAGTGAACTTAATACAAAATAAGTTCTAGACTTGACACAACAAGTCTCATGGAGAGGATATGAACTTAATACAACATAAGTTCCAAACTTGACACAACAAGTCTCATGGAGGATGACTCCCGATGCTATACATTTAACAATATTCGTCACCATGCAAAACCTATCTTATCATAGGTGACATTTTATACCATCAATGAGTGGATTTGATTCTTATAATATGTCTAACTTGTAGAGAAGACAAGGTCTTCAATGATTTCCATGGAGGAGCATGTGGCGATGATTTATTAGGGTTAGAAATAACCCAAAAAAATTGTGTGTAAGGTGTTTTTGGCCTTCTATTTTTCAAGACTGCATTGAAGCAATAAAGAAGTGCTACCCATGTCAAATATTCAATAGGAATATGCATGCACATCCTACTCCACTATATCCAATCATCATTTTTGGACCCTTCACAAAAAGGGGGTGGGATATACAAATTGTAACCCTACATCGACAAAAGGTCACAAGTATATCATTGTGGTTGTAAACTACTTTTTTAAGTGTACCAAATCCATGCCTACATTTATGTGTGGTGGTGAGAAGTTGCACACTTTGTATTTGATCATATCATATCCAGATTTGGTACCCTGAAAGAGATTGTCAATGATAATGACAATAATTTTCAAAATAAAATGATGGCAGAACTAGTCGACAAGCTTTGATTCCAACATGATTTATCCTCATCATATTATCCTTAAGAAAATGGGAAAGTAGAGGTTCTCAATAAGTACTTGAAAACCATGTTGCAATAAATAGTTAGCTAGATAAATAACAACTGGAATATCATGTTGTATATCATGCTTTGGGCATATTGGACTTCATCTAATATTTCCATAGGTTTCACTCCATTCTAGATTGTATATGGAGTCAAATTTGTGTTACCGATTGAGTGTGAAATTCCTTTTCTAAAACTAGCTATCAATCTCTTTCCTGAGACTATCTAGTTAGAAGAAATCTTAGTTACTTGCAACAATTATATGAACATAGAAGGAACTTGACTACTTCAATAAAGTCACATAAAAAAGCATGTCAAAGCTTAGTATGAGAAGTCGGTACATCCCTATGTCCTTTTTGAATGGGACATGGTACTTGTTTATGACTACGACAATGATGAACTAGGGCCATGTAAATTTAAATCAATGTGGCTTGACCCTTACATTGTGAGACTAATCTTGAGTGAAGGAGCGTATGAGTTATAATATTTCGAAGGAAATGTGCTTAATGGGCCTATAAATGGGCTCTATTTGAAGAGGTATTATGATTAGACAACAACGTCTAGGAAATTCCCTTAGACTTGTTGTACTATAATTAGCTTAGATTACTTTTATTTTTTATTTTCAAGTTTGCCATTGCTCATAGTGCTATGTGCTTGATTGATAAATTCCCTTGAAAGTGATTGTATTGATAGGATTTGTGGATAGTGTCAATTGTCACACTCAACATCTTACTTTCATTGCATGGGTGATTTATTCTCCCACCATCCATCTTGTGAGTTCTAGAGCAGTATGCCTCAATCTGATTGCTAATAACATTGTCAAATATAGCAACATGATTGAACTACTATTGGACACAATCCCTCATGGAATCCAACATTTGAAAATTCACCTAACATTGTCTCAATTAAATGGTATATATCGAGTTCATAATCCTACTTTATTAAGAATATTCTTGTGTTTGCGGCTTTTAGAGCAATATTTTGAATCTATCACATACATTCACATTCCAAGAAGATTGGATTCTATATCATACACATTAGCTAACATTGAATTGGATTGGAGTTTGTCTCATATATAGTCAAGGATATGTAAATAAAATGACCAAGTACATTTTTTATATAAAGTTTTCGATTTATTTTCATTAATATAGAAGTTTCCATCAAGTAAACAAATTGTGGGGTATTATATGAAATTGGGAACCCTATCCCTCAATGATGCATATAGAGTAAAAACATACAAAACATATAAGTAAAATATGTCAAGCATGTGTTCAAATAGTATCTCGATAGCATAATACATTAGTTTCCACCCAATGGAAGAGACGAGTTCATGCATGTGGTACTCCTACCACCTATCATTGCATCTCCTTCGAGAGGCCTTCGATCCATGCGGAAGATATCCCAAGGGTGAGACCCTCAAAAAATTTCTTTATTGACTCTAAATTATTTTTGGGCCCCTCCTTGGGTTAAGCCATCTGCTGTTGAAATCTTTAATGAAACATTGGGTGTACAAGCCCTACATATACATTATTAAAATTTGTGTTAGTAATCATACACACCAAGAATATTTTTTCTTCTTTATTTCAAATATTCAAAAAATAAATAATTAAATTTATTTTTAAAAAACTTTAAAACATTTCTTAACAATGCACCTGAATGTATGTTAGGAGAAAGGGCTATATTTGGATCTCATTGGAAATCCATTATGGTTGTTACAACTGATTTTACCACACATGGTTGATCACACATTTATGGCCTTTCCTGTCCCTCTGCAGACTCTTTGGACCCCATGGACCAATATTGTACCTTTGATGTTTCCAAGATTATCCCTAAAAACACCTATTATTTGTTGTACGTGAATTTTAATCCCTTTCTTGCGTATATACGCGGATATTGACCTTAAACCCATGCACATCAAGATGTGTGCATAAGTCCAAATATTTTTGGAGTTTTCCTTGATATGGATCCAAATCACTTGTCTATTGGCCTTCCATATGCCTCGATATCACTCGGATTTGACTCTCCATTACCCCATTGGAGTACTATAGAAGGAACCCCTTGGATACATTGAAGAGGAGGAATTGAAGAGCAAGTGAACTATAGTCCATTGTTGTCGTAACTTGCTTGAACTTGAGTCTGCATCCCTTTGTCCCTTGGAGCACTTTGTGTTATTCCCAATATTGCCTTTGCTTGTGAGCTTGTTATCGAGAGATGAAGGATTGAGGTGGTGGAGGCCCAAGTGGAGGAATCAATTTCTTCGGTTCGCAGATGTGCCGATAGAGGTTGTCACTTATGTAATCTCTAATTTTATTAATAGAAATATCTTTTCATGTCCAATGATGTGCATTTAAATGAATATTGAATCCATGGATGTGTTTAATTGCTTATACATTATTGATTATATATGCTAGAGTAGGCCGAACGCTATATTATATAGCATGCTTGCCTTGTTTATTGTTGTTGAGAGTGAATTGCTAAAGCAAGCAGGATTGAAAAAAGCTCAACGGGGATCTACTTCAACCGTCTGGAATAAGGTATGGTTCGAGATCTTTTAGTGTTAGATGTTTTATTTATCTTGCATATGGGGAAGGGATTGATTTCTGTGGTTTCTCTGTCTGTTGTGGTACACCCCAAGCCATAGGAAGTTTTCTTTGTAACAGAATTGGCGACTCCACTGGGGACGTTCCTTGTTTTTCTTTGGGGTTTTGGGGCACAATGTGCTTGATATTCTTGAATTGCTCTTTGTTTCTCCTCGTTTCTGTGTCGCATTTAGTAGTATGTTCATACATTGACACTCATATTGGTTTGACCCTTGGCCTTCTTTTTACCACTGTCTTCTCTATATACGCAAGTTTTTGGCCAAAATTTGCTTACATATGCTGGCTTTTGGCCAAAAGTCATGTATACATGCAGGGTTTTGGCCAAAATCTGCATATACATGCAGGTTTTTGGCCAAAATTATTGTACATATGCAGTTGTTCTTCAAACAGTCGCATACATCCTCCCTTTTGGTTGAGTTTGATGTCGTGGGAAGTTGTTGGGTGGGTTGTGAGTGTGGTTGGATCTTCCTGGGTTCTTATGGTGTCTGTTGACTACTTATTTTGTGACCAAAGACTGCTTTTTTATTGATTTTTCTTTGAATTAGTTTTAGTCATTTATCTTTTTGTTTTTCCATTAGTGCATTTCTCTTTTTGACTTGGTGTCTTGTTGGGCTTGTGTTTTATACTTGCTGCAGAGACTGGGATTTTTAAATGACTTTTATTACATTTTTCATTTTTTTATATTGAAAAATACAAAATAGTTGCACTCTTAGTTGCATCTTAGAGGTGAATCTAAGGAGGTACTTGCATTGGATTGCTTGGATGAGAGTTGTATTTAGGTTTTCATATAGGAAGGATTGCATTGACATTGAAGGAAAATTTATGCATATCATGTAGTGGCATACCCTGTTTTTCATTCTACAACATTGCACTTTGCATTGATTGTTAGGTGTGCATTTTACTTCTTGTTGCATCATAACTTCATTAGTTGCATGACCATTACACTTTGATTAATCACATCCAATTAAAATCAATGCATAACAAAATGAATTACACTCTTTTCGTTTCTAGGGTGCATCAACAAGATTAGGTTTTAGGGTCTTGGAATAGTTCATTCTAAGTTGATTCTACAAGACCACTAAACAAAAAAAGTAGGTGTCTGTCTAGGTGAGAGTGTGAAATCCTTGGTATAATTAGTGTTTCTCAGGACGCTCCTCTTACAAAGGAGTTAAGCACGAGGTAGCATGCACGATTGTGATTAGGATAGCCCTTGGTCTCTTTTGTGAGCGCCAGAGATATTTCTAGGATTGTATTCGTATCTAGGGGCTCTTTTGAGTTTCGGGCTTTGCTACCCTGCCCATACGATCGATATCACCTGTGACTGTCTGCCTGAGCATTGGTTATATTGACGTGATCTTATTTTCCTTACCTAGGTTATCGAGAGGGTATTTGCAGAGGTTATTCTGCAGGTTTCCTAGCCAAGTAGAGGTCGGATAGCAAAGTCGCTTTATGCATTGAAGCTGAGGGCCACTATAATTGGTTACGTACCTCTACTTGTAGTGTATGGGAGTTTCGAGACTCTCCTAGGCGAGACATACCTGCTGCATTCGGGAGCTCACATATCCTCCCCTTGGTTTGTTTGTATTTTGGTCATAGATTTTCTTAGGAGTGTGCTCTTTGTGCGCTAGTTGGCCTTTAGGATCGCGGTTACTTGAGTATATTTATGCTCTCTTGATTTTGGGTCCTTTTATTTTCGGCATGCCTGGTATACTATCACTCGTCCTTGGTCCTAGTACATACCCTAGTGTCAGACTTACGAACATCATAGTTACTTACCGTGCTCATAGATTTGGGAATGGTCACATTCTTCCCTCTACTCCATTTGTGGAGGATGTTGACTCCCTTCTCTTGGTCTTTACACCGGTGGTCACCTTCATAGGGGTGGCAGTAGATGCATGAATGTTGGGTCTACACCTTAATTTCCTTTTGATGTCCCATCGTTCACCGCATTGTTTCCTTTGGGTGCAGTTGTCATGATCATTCCTCCCTATATCTTATAGTTTAGATTCTTTATTGATTATTTTGGGTTGTTTTGGACTAATATGGTTGTCATGTAGGGTCCAGTTTTTGTACACTCTCTCTGAGGTTTCGACCTGTTCGTTCCTATCACAGGTTAGTACGTCTGAATTGCCATATAGGTTAGGATTTCATATCTGCTTGCATTTTGCATGACCTTATGACCGTTTCATTTTAACCTTAGGTAGGAACCCATTCCATGGTATCAAAAAACCTTCATTTTGTTGTTAGAAGTGGTACTATGTGAATGGTAGAGCTTTCCTATACGTGGGTGTCCTAGTTAGCTACCTTTTACATTTGGTACCCATGTTGTGAGTCCTCTCTTAGATTTGGGAGTCCCTTTTAGTCGCGCCATGTCCTTGAGAAAGAGCTTCATACTCCTCTTGAAATTTATGCTGGCCATTCCCTCGGGACTCCCTTGTATATGTAAAGTTGTAATTGCATTATCATGAGTTCATATTGCCTTATTAAGCCTTATGTCGGCTTCCCTGACTTTCATTATCATCCATATAGCCTGAGCTTGTCTCATGTCTAGCCAAGAAGAGCCTTTTTACATATATTTTGCAACTTGATTACCCATTTTTTACCAAGAGGGGACCTTCCCCCTAGTGTTGTTATCTTGCACAGGTTTCCTTGCAGTGAGCATAGGTATGTTCCACTGCTTGGAACTAGTTTGCTTTTCCCTTGACACTCGTCTCCTTCTAGATTTGTAACTATAAAGAACTTTTATTCTTTTTCAAGCTTTTTAAAGTATCCGAAAAACTCCAAAAAAAATCCAAAAACCAAAAATCTGGATAGGAAAAGATGTTATCTTTGGCAGCAGTCGATTCGGTTCACCTTCGAACAGAGCATTGTAAATCACATCTGTTGGTTGGGTTATTAGTTTGACTTTAGGAGTTGTACTTGTTTCTCTGAGTTTATCTCCACCGACTGGTTAAGCTTCCAATCCCTATGGATCCTTTGTTGATGCCTACTGTGTTGCAAAGATGTCCCAGTTTTGTATATCAAGTCTATACTGCCTACATTCAGTCACCATTTACCTTTATGCTCTTGTTCGAAGGAAGTTGAAACCTGAGTTGGCCATTCCTCAGTTATAATGAATTTGCATGTCGTTCATTCTCGGTACTATTACTGGTTCGTGCACATCTTGGTCGAGTCCTTCCACATTATATAGCATTGCTGAGTACCTCGTGTTGGTTGATGGGGGATGCATTAATTCCCTCCTTCCAACGAATTGCATCCCATCGACTTCAGATCATTTATTCTGGGATAGGATTCTAGAGTCATTTGAGTGCCTTGAAACTTACAGTCATCAGTGGTAGGTTCTCTCTCCATCGACAGTTTTGGGAATACATCAATGTCCCCTGATCAATGGATTCTTTCAAGTGTTTGACCTCAACACATCTATTCACACTTGTTATATCGCACTCTAGTACCTTTATTCTCATTTTCATTATCGGTGGGTGATCTTGCGTCTATTAATGGTATACATCAATGACCGATAATCAGATGATGGACTACTATGTTCGACCTCGACACATATATTCACATAGTACGACATGTACTCGTAGCGGTGTGTGTAGAAGACTTTCCATATTGGTGGAATTCCACATATGATACCTCCTTGATCATGCCAGTGTTCATGAGATTCCATCTCTCATGACTTGATTCCAGTGTATGTCAGACATATTCAGCCATAATGGAGATCTTGATCCTTTGTATATCTTCATCATAGATATTCTGATCTATTATATATTGTACATGGTGATGACCACACATGTCATATTTTGTATATCATTCCTATTCATGGCCATTGTACTCTTATGTATCCGGGACTGCTCTATGAATTTGTAGTCATATGCAGAGATTGATTCTTGTACTATACTAATGGATGGATGGTTCTTCACGTGGCTCTTCATCACTCCACTTCTAGGATGGATTTATAATGTATTTCGGCCATCATGTTACCCCTCTGACCTCACACATTAGGGGGCATCTGTTACGGCCGATTTTACCACATATGGTTGATCACACATTTATGGCCTTCCTTGTCCCTCTGCAGACTCTTTGGACCCCATGGACTAATATTGTACCTTTGATGTTTCCAAGATTATCCCTAAAAACACCTATTATTTGATGTATGTGACTTTTAATCCCTTTCTCACGTATATACGCGGATATTGACCTTAAACCCGTGTACATCGAGATGTGTGCATAAGTCCAAATATTTTTGGAGTTTTCCTTGATATGGATCCGAATCACTTGTGTCTTATCCTTCCATATGCCTCGATATCACTTGTATTTGACTCTCCATTACCCCATTTGAGTACTATATAAGGAACCCCTTGGATACATTGAAGAGGAGGAATTGAAGAGCAAGAGAAATATAGTCCATTGTTGTCATAACTTGCTTGTACTTGAGTCTGCATCCCTTTGTCCCTTGGAGAAATTTTTTTTCTTCCCAATATTTCCTTTGCTTGTGAGATTGTTATCGAGAGATGGAGGATTGAGGTGGTGGAGGCCCAGGTGGAGGACTCAGTTTCTCTGGTTCGTAGACATGCCGACAGAGGTTGTCACTTATGTAATATTTGATTTTATTAATAGAAATATCTTTTCCTGTCCAATGATGTGCATTTAAATGAATATTGAATCCATGGATGTGTTTAATTGCTTATACATTATTGATTATATATGCTAAAGTAGGCCTAACACTATATTATATAGCATGCTTTCCTTGTTTATTGTTGTTGAGAGTGAATTGCTAAAGCAAGCGAGATTGGAAAAAGCTCAATGGGAATCTACTTCAACTGTCCGAAATAAGGTATGATTCGAGATCCTTTAGTGTTAGATTTTTTATTTCTCTTGCATATGGGGAAGGGATTGATTTATGTGGTTTCTCTGTCTGTTGTGGTACACCCCAAGCCATAGGAAGTTTTCTCCGTAAAAATGGTGTATGTAAATTCATCGATTGATGGAATATGTCGCCTCCACCATAGTAGAAAATCATCATCGAAGGCACTTAATATCATCCAACCTATTATATGATACATATTGTCCATCCATTTGGTCATCCTAGGATGTTGTGGCTCAATAGGAGGGGGCATGACTTGAGGGAACACCATTGAAATCCTATCCATGAAGAATTATACTAATATGCTTTTGTATCCAAATTTTGTATGCTTTCCCATTTTTCAATCTATCATTTGGGCCTTCATGTTCACTAGTAACCTAGTTCGCCAATCAAACATCGTAGGTATAAGAAATTTATCTCCACAATACATGTGGGACTTAGATTCTTGTTGGTATTTAGTTATTATTGAAAGGGGGGGTGAGTTAGTGACTGTTCATATATGAACAATTCTAACTTGTTCAAACTTTCACAGATTTAAATTTTTCAGCATTCATAACAATAATCATAACAGCACAAATTATTTAGAACAAATGTATATCTATAAATATATAAGTTTAATTACATTAGTAGGATATAACAATCTCTAAACATGAGCACCCACACATTTAAGGTGTCAACCTGATCTTGAGTACAATCTGTGACCTGCGGGCACCGACTTGCAACAACTTCTAGCTGCATAAACACCAACTTGTATGATAAGAGTGGGCTAAGGTATGCTAAAATCTTGTACCAAACCCGATCCCATAATGTGTGTGCTGTTGAACTCTGATATGTGTAGAGTGGTATCATGGAAAGGGATCTGGTGACGTAATTTAAAGAACTATCACCAAAAGTACTTATGGTAACATTATTTTCATAACTTGTCATCATAAGTAACTTTGGTGATGACCATTTAAGGTCTGTCATAGGCGTGACCATCACCAAAATGGATTTGATGACGATATTTAAAGAACTGTCACTCAAATCACTTACATTGGTGATTTTTCATAGCATATCACCACAAGTAACTTTGGTGACGATTATTTATGGTTTTTCATAGGTAAGATCATCACCAAAAATAGATTTAGAGACGATATTTAAAGAATTGTCACCAAAATCATGTATGGCGACATTTTTATATAGACCATCACCCTATGTGACTTTGGTAACAAACGTTTAAGGTTCGTCACACATATGACAGTCATTGTAGGCCATTTTTCTTGTAGTGTTACCCTTGTTGGTTCCTTTATCTCTTCCCTTCTTTGTTTGACCAATTATGCCAACATGATCATTGTCACCTGCGTGTTTGTTGACCTTTGTCTCCATCTGAGTCTCCTCCTAGATAGATTCATCCCATAGTCTTTCATAGGAGTGAATATTCTCTTGAAAACAAACACCTTGGAAAAATGATTCATATTGAGATGGGGACCCATTAAGTGCCCAGTTCACTAGCTCTTTGTCTTCATCCTTCTCCCCAACTATTGCAACTTGATCATGAATCTATGTAAAGTTCATCAAGTAACTAGTGACGGTGTTTAATCTAATCATCTCAAATATGAGTTTGTTGTGCAATATCATCTCATTGTTTATGTTCTCACTCTGGAGAAGGCTATTTAGGGCATCAAACATATCCTTTGATGTCTTCTTCTTAGATATATGAGAGATCATATGATCCTTAATAAAATCCATGACTATTTGCTTGGCCTTCACTTCTTTCTACTTATGAGTTTCTGAAATTTGTGGGTCTCTCGACGAAGTCACTACATCCTTGATGATATACTAGAGGTCATTCTCTTCTAATAGAAGATTTAACCTGAATTACCATGATAGGAAATTCAAGGCACCATCCAATCTTTCCTCAAACCTGAGGCTAAATGATGCCATCCCTGCTATACACACAAATTACCAACTCTGTTAAGTACTACCTCTAAAACCCTCTTATTTTTGGTCCTGGCTCCCAATAATTAATCTCCATAGAATGTCAAACTAACAATTGTATGATACACTCAAATGGAACAAATTTGCACACTTACTAAGGAAAATTGCTTGCCAAAATTGAGAAAACACCATATTGGTTTATGCTTGTTGTATAAGAATTCCATATAACTGTACGGGCCTATATATACATATATGTACGGTTATACAGACCTACACATTGCTTTTTGCACGGTTGTTGAACTCGCATCCTCTCTGACACTCCAATTCTTATCCATAGATGAAATCAATCACCTCTTGACTAAACTATCTTTGAGTGAATAATGAATGTGTCTTAACCTTCTACCTTGACTTGCCTTTATACTTGAGCTAAAACTGTATACCTTTTAATCACTAAAAAATTAAAAATACACTTTATTAGACTCAACAACTAATTATAAGACTTTAATTCTATTTCTAAAGTGAATTACAAATACAATTGACTTGAACGACTTCCAACATGTTTCACACTAAACCTGTACATAAGTTCCTATCTGAGCTACAATTTTCAACATGGCCCTATTGACTAATATTCTCAAAATATTTCCTTTCCTCCTAGTAGATGTCATCTCATTCTTTTGCTAAAATAAATTCTTGTTTAAATGTTGATTTTTTATTAGTTGATTTATGTAAGAGTTTATTGCTTCTACCTCATCCATTGAAGATTCTATAGATAATTTTCTTTCAAGTATATTCCCAAATCCTTCCTTAATATAGATTTTAAAATTTTCCTTAAATTTTTAAAAATTTCTCTTAAGATGGAAATTCTTGATCCATGTACTCATATATCTTTTAATTATCATTGCTTGATCATTTGGTATCTTTGTATATATTAATCTTATTGGCTTAAACCTGGAGGAAGTGTTCCTCAAGATTCTCCCTTTAAGAATACCCAATCGAATATGACAATGCTATGGAAGGTTTCCTTTCCATAATGCAACTTTGGCTGACATAATTTTGGTTGTGCTAGTCTCACATATAAAAAAGATGTCAAAGTTCTAAACATTATAAGAACAACCTAATCCTTTTTTTCTTCATAAATTATTAGTGTTGAGTTTAAATTCCTAACCATCCAAGAACCAAATTCCCTAAATAACATAAAAATAGAAAGAAAAGTAACTACACACCTTGATAATGATAAAGGGAGAATGATTAACAAACCTCTTTGAGGATACAACCTCCTTTTATAAATATCGAATGCACAAGACAAGATGAGATAATCTCCAAAATTACACATTTTCATTATTTTTAGGAGACAAATGGTACAATTACAATTAAGGTCCTAGCCAACCAATAAATACAACACTAATATAATAATGCAATGTTGCAATACCCAGGGCCTAAGATTCTCTTCCCCTTAAAAAAAAGTTTTATCTTCAACACTTGATTAAATATGGATGTTTTTTCATAAAGAACTCATCCTCCCATGTTGTCTCTTATATTGGTAGGTTATTTTGCTTGATGAGGTACTCAGTAATTGATCAATTTTGAAATTTATTGATTCATGTTTCAAAGATTGTCATAGGTTTTAGTATGATTTCCATTCTTCATCAACCTCTAGTAAAATAGTTTTAATCAATATCTTGTCCTTGATTACCTTTTTTGAGCAAGAAACATGGAAGAAAGGATGCACATGTGAAGATGGAGGCAACTACAATTTGTAATCTATACTTCAAATCCTTTGTAACAACTTATAAGGACCATAGCACTTGGGTGCTAATTTATTGTCCTTCTTTTGTATCTTAAGAAACATTGTTTGTATGGTTGTAGCTTAAAAAATACCCAATCCCCCACATCAAATTTTCTTTCACTACCATGTTGATCTACTTATTTCATCTTATTTTATGTTATAGCTACATTTTATTTCAATAGTTGGAGAACCTCTCATGTTTCTCTACGTGGTCCTCTACAACTTGAACTTCAACTTTCCATTTCAAGGGTGATGTGATGGATGGATACTAATAGCCACAAAGTTTCATAAATGAAGACATTTTTTATGAAGTATGGAAGGACATGTTGTACCACCATTCCACCAAGGAAAACCACTTGATCCATTATGTCTATTTATCGGATACAAAGAAATCAAGGTACTCTTCTAGACATTTCTTCACAATCTTAGTTTTCCCATTGGGTTGAGGATGGTAAGAGATGTGAGCCAATTAAGTACCCAAAAAAATTAATCAAGTTCAAAATACAAAGATCCAATAGTTGTCTTTTGCAAAGTCAAAACTTGATGTATATCAAAGAATTTCTTCATTTGAAATAGCCATGTTATCATATCATTACCATCAAACTTCCTCATGTGAATCTTGGGAATGAATTAGTTACATGGTCTCAAGTTGAACACATGATGTTGTGGATCTTGGAGTAATGAATGATAAAATGTCAAGGACTCAAACCCGTTGTTCACCAATTGTATTTTTATTTTGTTATTTTGATGGAGACTCAACCCTCCTATTCTCCTTATCATCTTCTTGAGGGGGTGAACTATAGAGGAATCTTAGCTCATTCAAAAGTTTCCTCTCTGTATCTTTGAGATCATCTTTACTCGCCATATTTATGTTCCATATTTTGATCTATCCTTTCCATCTTTTGAATTTTTCTTTCTTCATTTTGTGCATATGAAAATCCCACCTTTGTTAGTGACCTATCATTCATTTTGTTGTGTCTGTTCTTTAAATTGGATAGTTGGTTATATATCTCTTCATGTTATTCTTGAGTCATAGTTGAGCTTTCTAGAGGTTCAATTGATGTAGAAAATGTTCATAACCATTTCTATGTGAGCCCAAAAATAGTATTTAAGTATAATTCTCCTACTTTTTCTCTTTATTATACCTTTTTCATCACCCAAAATAGATCTTCCAATCAAAACTTATACAAATTTCAATTTTGTGGGTTCTCTTTCTATCTAACGTTGCTCGTGAAGCACCTTTGAATTTCAAACCCTCTAAATCTAAAATTTTGACATGTAGTAGTCTCGAATGCCTTCTCTGTAATGCCATAAGTTTTACCAAATTTTTATGTCCCAAGAGAAAGTTGTGGTGACTTTCCCAAAACTTGTTGTTTTGTCCCTTTCAAGAGAGTGAACTTGTGCAACCTACCATGTGTCCAATTTTTTAGATATGTTTTCGAATTTTTATGATAAAAAACATTATGGTATGCCTTTCTTTTGTAGCAATTGGTGGCATGCAATTTGGATCTTGCAATCTTCAAATATAGTAGTTTTACCTAGAATACTCGTTTGAGACTAAGTTTTGGACTAGTAAAAAATCCTAACTTTCTTAGACTATACCTCCAAAATAATTGCAAACTGGGACCTGGAATTTTTACCATAGGCACTTTGCTATGTCTTCTATTCCTACTAAATATTTTGTCATCTGAAATTTCCCTAAAAGGAATTTTAGCGAAAATGGCTATGGTACCAAATGATATGTACCAAATTCCCCAAATAGCATAAAAATAGAAAGAAAAGTATCCCACACCTTGATAATGATAAAGAGTCAATGAATAATAATCCTCTTCAAGGGGGCAACCTTCTTTTACAATATATACAATGCACAAGGCTAGGTGAGATGGTCTCTAAGATTAGATCTCCTTGGTATTTACAAAAGACAAATGGTATAATTACAATTAAGGTCCTAGTAACCAATAAATACAACACTAATATATTAATGTAATGTCACAATATCTAGGACTTAACAATTTCATTTCCATATTGCAATTGCAACTCATAATTTTGGTTGTGCTAGTCCTTACATGTTAAAAACAACTATCAAAGTTTTCAACATTATAAGCATGACTTAGTCCTTTTTTTCTCCATAATCAAAGTTTTCAACATTATAAGCATGACTTAGTCCTTTTTTTCTTCATAAATTCATAGTGTTGAGTTAAATTCCTAACCATACAAGAGGTAACTTTTATGAAATTGCTTATTAAAAGTGAAATTTGACCAAAACCTTTGTTTTTCCATATCAATAAGCAATTCATATATCTTCATAATATTGCAATACAAAAACTAAATTTTAAAAGAAGAATTATATGCATCTTCATAATAATGCAATACAAAAACCAAACTTTAAAAGAAGAATAAGATGCATCTACACATATTCATCAAATTATTGGAAAAATGGTTTTAATATGATTGTTATAGAATTGGTTCAAAATTTAGTTTCATATATGTTCAATTTCAAATAGTGCATCTCCAACTTATTATTAATAACTTCTTTTTATATTAAGGAAATCGACAATTGGAGCGGGTCTCATATTCGCGTAACATGGGGTCAATTCCCATATGCTACCACTATATCCCTAGCTACACCACACAACCCACAAGTACAGTGCCCAAGTTAATCTGAGTTTGAACTTTTGGCTTCTTTTTAGAATGTGTCATATCATTTCACTTCTCAGCCAATCAGTCTACACCCCTATGGATGATTATCAATAACCTTGTCCATCAAATAACTTTTTTTTCATAACCAAGAGGAACCTACAAGACCACCCATCAAGCTTTGTTAACTATGCCACCTTGTAATAAACCTCTTGAGTCGGGGTCAGCCTTAATGTTGGCTAGGATGTAATCAACAAGAGTAGACTACCACCGCAATTGTACGGGGCCACCCTAGGCCAACCTACAAAGGTTCAAACTTGGACTTTCGTTGGGACAATTGTTAGTCCCCACCAATGGCTCCTAACCTCGACCTCATTTTCCATTAAATATCTAGGGTTTGAAATCATCTTTCATCTCTTTCTATTACGGTTGATATAAATTTAATTAAGAATATAATTTCATATATATATGTTCAATAACAATTTTAAAATGCACTAATATTACATCTCCAACTTCTTATTATTATTATTCTATTCCAAGGCAGAAATATGTTTGAAAAAAAGGATCGTAGAACAATAGTATAAAACAAGATGCAAAAATAAAACACATAAACAAAATACAAGAGAGACATCAATATACGTGGTTCACCCAATATGGGATACACCCTTTCTATTAAACTGTCCAACAAAATGAAGGGATACAACCTGCAACACATATGTTGCAACTTCCTCTTTACTCTCTCACATTCTCGTCTTTCACAATACTACACAGTCGCAATACAATTCCTCATACATAAAGAGGGTTTCCTTCTAGAGATAAAATCCCTAACATAACTTCTACTGTCATATCTGATATCTAATTAACAGTTCAAATTGACTATAAAATTACAACATTTTACAAGGCAATACAAATTTCTTTTGGTGGCTTTGCCTCAAAACACCCTTTCTCGGGGGCACTAACCCTCAGACCTATGGGAAGGGCAAAGCCCCTCGCTGATAGATGTGTACAGTCCACTTGCAAAGCATATAAAACTAGGGTAATCCTAAAGAAATGAAGTTCAAATACCTGGCCATCCTATACCTGTTTACTGGGGTAGTCCTACATAAATGAAGTGCAAGACCGAATACATGTTTACTATATTTTTAAATTAATTTTTAAACCTTTATCCAGTGTTCATAAGGACACGTGTATACCTGACATTATAAAGTCTTTATATAGAGCTTTTGTCTAATTAACTTTTGAAAACATATTGAGGCCTTCATTCTTAGCATGCTTAATTCTTAACCGGCCGATGTAAACAAAAATATAGGATGGCGCCTTATTCGTTGGCATGCCGACGTAAATCGACGATTTAGTCGTTAACTTTTCCTTGCTCTTATAATATTGACATTAGTTAGTTGGGAATTAGCTACATTGCAACTTTCCCATTTACTTGGCAGAGAACTAGCTACAGTGCAGTTTCCCTCTTGTTATAAATAATATTAATATTTTTAATAGAATAATATTTGGTGTATATACACTTTCCTTTTAAACCGGAGGCCCCAAAAGTTATTCTTGAAAACCTTTTTAATGGAATAAATATTTAGTGTATATACACTTCTTTTTAAAGCGCACCTTTAGGTTGGTGGATGGTTCGGATTCTTGCCGGAGATCAGTCTGGGCTCAGCGTGCAGTCCGAGGTCAAATGGGTGGCTTCGAAGGAATTGTAGTAATACATTTTATTACGCTTTATGGTCCCGATATTTACAAACATATCACGACTAGAAGGTGGTTCTATGGTGTAGTGGTTAGCACTCTGGACTTTGAATCCAGCGACCTGGGTTCGAATCCCGGTAGGACCTTTCCTTTTAAATTTTTTATTTTTAAAAACCGCCATTTTGATCATTTGGTAAATTGTCTGTGAAGCACGGCGATGCAAAGATGGATCATCTGACTGAGTCAAGAAGCACAGAGATTCAGGGATCGATCATCCACGCAGAAGGTTGTCCCAATCTCTGCCAGTTGAACTAACACAGCGAATTCTCATCATCCAGCTTACAATTTATTGACATGTGCTCCCCCATCGTTTTGCCTATTATTCTCTCTAACTGTGCAGAGTATGATGCCAGCGTTGCTGAGTTAGCAATATAATGCCCACAGTTGTACAGTTGAGCTATATGCACAAGCTTTTCTCCGAACGGTGATTAGTTAGGCCGGGTAGTCAATAAGCACTTTGCAGTTTAGCATTGAATGCTGGGCAGATTTCAATCTGCTTGAGATAACCACCACCAAAACATCCACCCCAACATTTAATGCTGCATTTTGGAGTGCTTATTGTTTGCTAGTTGAAACCATGTATATTTACAGGGAGAAGCAATAAATACCTGATAACACATTAATTAATACTAAAACAATGGATTTTATTTTGAGGATCCATTCTCCTCATGACTATGTGCCATCCAATTTCTCTCTCTCTCTCTCTCTCTCTCTCTCTCTCTCTCTCTCTCTCTATATATATTGCCTAATGGTTAAGAGCATGTGTTTCTTCTTAGGAGGGCGAGCAATACATGTTATGTAATGGAGCATTCAATGCGACGGCGGTCGCACTGTCCGCCGTCGGATCGCTCTTTGGAACGGATCCGACGGCGGACAGTGCGACCGCCGTCGCATTAAATGCTCCACTGCATAACATGTATTGTTCGCCTCTTAGGAGGGGGTAGTGTATGTACACCTGTCCCACAAACAAGGGGGTCTCATACACCAAATTGGTGTCTCGCTGGTGACCTTAAAAATAGATTATTATTATTATATATACTAGGAATTGCTTCAAAAAGGTGTAACAGTAAGTAGATTGGTTGGTGTTGGTAGACTAAAATCAAATTGGTGTTTGGGAAAAAAAAAACTCCTAAAATTAATCTATAATGCAAAATCATAGTGAACCCAAAAAAAATCCACATTTGTGTATATGGAAGAGTATCATGGATATATTGTTGTCAATGAGTACATACAACATTGCCCTACATGTTTTGTTTTGAGCATGTACACATGGCAACATCATAGTCAAGCAATAATCTCAAATTATACAGTAAATAGATAGTAAACCTACCAAGGGAAAAGACCTAGTGATGAACCACCATTGGGTGACTCCATCTCTAGGTCTAGAGGTATCATTGCTTGGAGCTACAAAAAACAATCACACCCCACCTACTAAGGTGGAAGATATGGACTTCCGGATGCAGGTGATTATCGTAGGGATGACAGAAGGTGTGAGGGGGTCAGGGCACGAGCCATGGAAAGTGGCAACCCTCCCCCCACAAGTTCCCATGCATAAAATTTCCTTCTCACCTACAATGGCGAGGGCCTCGTGCATGTATTCTGCTCTCCGTTCTGCCAAGGAAATGGTGAACCACTTCACCATGCCATGGATCACATGGCTTCGGTACTTGGAGGCCCATCACAATTGTTCAGCCATTCTTTGATTTACCTAGACCTAGTACTCAGGGGATGTCCATGCACGCACAAAGCAGTATATCAAGATGATCTCCGAGCTTAGTGACTGCATCCCCTCATAGGTATCTGAAAGCAAGGTTTTTTGGCCAACTCTGTCTACAAACGTTGGTTAGCCAAGTCTGCTCTGGTATTTCTCCTCTCCTGTGAACGCCCTACTTTGGTATTTCTCCTCTCCGCAGTTTAGCATTTTGAGGCTGATTCATTTCAAGTTTTTCACCATGACTTTGCAAGGGAATGTAGTTGGAAACATAGACTGGGAATCCCTCTTCTGCGAGGAGACCTCAATTCACATCCATGAGGTCATAACTGCCATGGAAAATGAACTGTTTGGGGAATTTCGACTCCGGCTAGGCCCTAATGTGGTTATATCTAACTATTGGAGACTTAAATTCATACTCTACAGAGCTATGCGGGACAGAGAAAGTTTCAGAGACAGGGTAAAACTTACAGTCTACATGTTCAAGGAAGACACTGACCGCAACCTTGCTCACATGACGGATGTTATCCACCTTTCTGAGCCACCCTTTCAACGCCATCAGGGAGCAAAGAATTAGGACCGCGAATCTGAGGAGACGGGAACCGGCAAAGCAAATGATGAAGAGGCAGAGTCTACAAGGAAATGTTAACTGATCTCTCTTACTATCCCTACTTTCCTCCCTGTTTTGTTTGTTTATGATCTACTTCGGGATCTTTTCTTCCCTTTATGTTTTCAAGCTAGAAAAGTTGCTAATGTATAATGGATGAGCACTTGAAAGCCTGTCCAGATTCTTAGATTGGACACTACTTCATATAATCCTTTTTTGGTCCCATGTCTATAGTCTGAATCCATGTTTTGGACAAACTCGAATATGTAATAGTTTTTTACAAATTTAAGTAGTAGAAAGGATCCTTCTTACTGACAAAAAAAACAAAAAGGTGTAAGATATGGACACATAAAAATTTCTAATGAATCAAACACATCATTGCAATTGCCCTACCTTTCACTTTCATGAGAATATCAAAGCAAGTGATAATGCATCACAATTATCATTGTTAACAAAATCCAACACATTGTTGGTTGAACTAGTTTGATTGAAATTAGATTAGAGTGAAAAAAAGGAAAATTAGGCAAGCCAACAATACATGTTTTGTTTTGAGCATGTGCACGTGGTAACATCATGCCCAAGCCATAACCTTAAATTATATAGTAACTATATAGTAAACATTAAAGGACTAGGCATTGAACCACCACTAGGTGACTCCATCTCTAAATCTAGAGAAAGCATTGCCTAAAGCTTCAAAAAAATGATCCTATCCCACCCATAAAGGTGGAAAATAAGAACACTTGTATAAAAATGGCTAATGAATCAAACCTGTCATTGCAATTGCCCCTACCTTCATTGTTAGTTAGGAAGAGCAATGTAGGTGCATAAAGTCAAACAATTCAAGCAGGTCTTGCTGCTAACCTCTTGTCAATATATCAGGTGACTCACACTGGGTCTCCAAAGAAAGTCATAATCTCCCTTAATGAAGATGAAATCTCAGATATTTTGAATGGTAAAGTCATAGCAAAAGGTGTTGTGGATCACACTTCGAAGGTATACAAGTTTTCCCATTTCCTACCCTACTCAAACCCCTATGCTCTTCTAACTCATGCTAATGAATCAAGCAAGCTTTGGCATGAAATATTTGGCCATCTTAACTATAAGTATCTTTCAGATTTGAGTGACAAAGATATGGTCATAGGGTTACCAAAGATCAAGTTTTCTAAGGGAGTTTGCCAAGGTTGCATCCTAGGGAAACACCCAGAGCACAAGTATGAGGGAGCTAGTCATGAGAGAACTTCTGCACCCCTTGAGTTAATCCATAGTGACATTGTTGGTCCATGATTCAAGCCAAATATGCACTCATCGTCATAGATAACTTTTCCAGGTATTGTTGGGTCTACTTCCTAAAGCACAAGTCTGAAGTTTTTGACCTCTTCAAGGTCTTTCGAGCCTTGGTTGAGAACCAGTTCGGGAGGAAATTGAAGATCCTCATATATGATAATGGTGGAGAGTATGTCAAGTCTGAGTTCATCCATTATTGTGAAGATGCAGGTATCCATATGAAGCATTCTATTCTTTACACGCCACAACAAAATGGTGTTGCCAAGAGAAATAACAAATAACTCAAGGAGATGGAAACTTGCATGATGGAGGCCAAAACCTTGGCCACCAAAGTTTTGGGCTGAAGATATAAAATGTGAATCCTATATCCAGAATAGGGTGCCACATAATTATCAACTTGATGGATCACTCATTTCAAAGCTTGGAGTGGGAACAAGCCAGATGTGACCCATTTTAGGATTTTTGGCTCAAAGGCTTGGGCTATAATTCGAGCTAAAAAGAGGAAGGATTTGCAACCCCAAAGCCAAGAGTGCCTAATTGTTGGGTATTCTGAAGATTCAGATACAAGTTGATCAACTTGAGCACTAGCAAATCTTTCATTGAAAAAAGTGTCCAATTTGAAGAAGATCCTTTAGTAGCAGTTGAAGTTGGAGAGTCCTCTTCATCACCACAAACACTGATTGTAAGTGATGAGACTAATGAGTTTGTTGATTCTATTATGTTTGATAATGATGATTTAATTGCATATCCTAACAGTCCTACAAGACCAAAATGGGCATCAAGGACCATTCATGCAGCTGGAGAACTAGCTGGGAATCCTACTGACACTAGGAGGACGAGATCTCAATTTGAATGTGCCGTTTGTGTGAAAGATCCGCTCTTTGTTGAGAATTTTTATCTGATGGTTGCATCTGATCCTCAGATATATGAAGATGCATCAGATGATCCAATATGGCAAACATCCATGAAGGAAGAATACAACTTGCTCCAGAAGAACAACACATGAGAACTAGTTGATCTCCCCCCAGGGAGAAAGCTAGTAAAGTGTAAGTGGGTTTATACAATTAAATTTGTTGCTGATGGTTCACCTTTGAAATACAAGGCAATATTGGTAGCTAAGGGCTACTCACAAGTTCAAGGTATTGATTACAATGAGACCTTTGCACCAATGGCAAAGATGGACTCTATAAGGCTAGCTCTAACCATTGCAACTTCAAGACAATGAGAGGTACATCACATGGATGTGAAGTGTGCCTTTCTAAATGGGTTCCTGAATGAAGAGATTTATATGCAGCAACTTGAAGGTTTTTTGTCTAATTTATATTTAGTGTGCAGGTTAAAGAAACCATTGTATGGGCTAAAGCAAGCCCCTAGAGCTTGGTATGCCAAGATTGATGGCTTTCTGTTGTCACTGAATTTTTTTCGATGCAAGTCTAATCTGAATGTCTATTTGAAGTTGATTCATGGTTCTTCAAACAAATAGATTGCCTCCTTGAAGGATGCAATGAACCATGCATTTTCCATGACAAATTTGGGATTGTTGAGAGAATTCTTGGGTCTCAAAATTGATCAATACCAACATGGAATCAAAGTTCATCAGTCCAAGTATGCTTCATATCTTCTCAACATGTTCATCATGAAAGATTGCAAGCCAAGCAAGACTACATTCTTTTCAGGAGTTAATCTTGAGGAAGCAGGTTCTTCTCTTTTTGTAAATAACACACTGTATAGGCAGTTTATTGGGTGTTTGCTTTATCTTACACATACTCGAGATGACTTATCTTATGCAGTTAGTGTGGCTTCAAGATACATGGATCAACCTCATGATATCCATTGGAGAGCAGCCAAGAGGATCCTAAACTTTGTTCAAGGAACAAGAACTCATGGGATGTTCTATAAAGAAAAATCTGACTTAGAGCTAGTTGGATTTACTGACAGTGATTGGGCAGGTGACAATACAGATCAAAAGTCTACTTCAGGATATGTGTTCATGCTTGCAGATGGACCAATCAGTTAGTCAAGTAAGAAGCAGAGTGCCATAGCACTCTCATCTACAGAGGCAATGTATAGAGGAGCTATGAATGCAGCTACTCAATGTTTGTGGTGGCAGGGGATACTTGGAAATGGGAAAATACTTTGTTGTGGCAAGAAAAAATCATGGGAACAATGCCCCTGGACAACTCTGAAGCTTTCCAAGAAGCTCGAGCTTGGTTAAAACAACAAGGGCTCCACTCATTTGCTGACATTTCATCTTGGGATGCATCTGGAAATCGACAGTCTTGGAATCTTCCGCGACTCCCAGATAAACTTCACACTGAAAAGGAACTCCTCCTCAGAGAACTCACGGGTATGGAATTGATACATGTGCAATCGATGGATAGGTGGGGATGGGAAAAAAAGGAAACTATATAGTCTCGCGGGAATTTTTCGTTCTTCAATCGCACCAAGAGTCTCTACACCCAGCGTTCTTCTGGAAACAGGTTTGGGATCCACCAAGTCTTCCCAAATATATTTTTTTCTTTTGGACGCTAATGCATAAATGAGTTCTAATGAGAGAGAACTTGTCAAAAAGAGGTTTGGCAGGCTCACACATGTGGCCATTTTGTTGCAGCGCACTTGAAAATGCAGACCACCTTTTTGTAGAATATAGATTCACCCAAGAAGTTTGGACGATCTCCCTCCACGGCCTCAATGTAAAAATTCCAACGCAGTGCCCAATAGTTGGTCCATTCTCCTATTGGAAAATGCGCTATCCTCATGCAATCAACATCAAGTCGACGTGGAGTAGAATCTGGAAGGAAATCCCTAAATTCCTATGCTAGAAAGTATGGCTTGCTAGGAATGACAAAATCTTCAACAACAATCTGCAACATCCCTTGAAGGTGTTTGCCAAAGCAAAATCTCTATTTCTCGAAATAGTGGCCAACTACCCTCTGAAGACAAACAACACGTTCCTCCCAGAAGAAAAGAAATGGATGGGCACCTATATTTTTCGAAATAGAAAAAATAACATTGAATGTCCCTCCATCAAGCCAAGATGGCGTATAAGAGATAAGGATGCATATTTTCAAGTATTATCGATGTAGCTAAGAAGGAAAAGAAGATACAGAGTACCATAATACCTAGTTCTCTTTATATTGGGCACCTATTATTTGTTGTTTGGGAAGGAAACGGTAACAAAATCGCAGACTTATCTTTCTATCATTAATTTTTTTTTTGAAGCCTCTCATATGGTTTTAAGTGCTTAGAAATCAACGTTTCTACATAATTTGGTCATTCAAGTTATATGTATCAAATCACTCAACTTCTCCCTTATCATATGACTTCTCTGGAGAATGGTTTCAAATATCTCAGATATTTTTTGAAACCATATTGTTACAAGAAACAGGACTAGAACTGGTTGCTACAAAAAGTTGAAATAAGAATTAGTAATTGGACTTATAGGTGGCTGTCTCTTGGTGGAAGGCTTATATTGGTAAAATATGTTTTGCAAAGTATACATGTCTATTGGCTTTCATCAGTTATGATTCCAAACTCTGTCATCAATGAAATTAACAACGCATGTTTCAATTTCTATGGGTATGTAATATGGATTCTTCACAGTAATTTGATATGGCCTCTTGGGAAAGTATTTCTATGCCTTAAAGTAGGGAGGATGGGGCCTGGAAAACTTAGACTAGTTTATTTCTGCTTTGAGTCTCAAGAGTATATGGAGAGGTATTTTTTGTGAGGGTTTGTGGAGTAGAGTACTTAAAGGAAAATATCAAAATAAAATTCCAGGCATTTGGTGGATTAAAAAGCCACAAAATACCTTTGCAAATTCTTCATCCATTTGGCGAGGATTATCTACATCCTACCCAAAGTTGGGCAAGTGGCTTAGTTGAAATATATGAAGTGGTACTGAGTGGCCATAGGCATTGATCCCTTTATCGGTGTTGAAGGTAATTACAAATTGCTTGATTTGTTAGTATATGAACTTCATAAGTTGAATATTAAGTCTCTTTCATAGGTTAAAAGGTTGAATGTTTATGATGCTTCCCATCCATATTGGATTTTAGCAAGATATTTGGGTTTTTCTCGTAATATTGCATAGGAGTGGAATTCCTTTATTGTATTGAATAACGCTAGTATTAGATTAAATGATAAGGAGAATGTGATAGTTTGGGATTGGAAAGGGGAAAACGAGATTCCCTCAGCTAAGAAAGCATATGAATCTATTTATGAAGATCTAGTGACATCTCGTCCCAAATGGTGGGAAGCGCTTATATGGAAATCGAATATACCTTTAAAACCAAAATGTTTTCTATGGTTTTTCCTTGAAAATAAGATCCTTGGGATAACCTACATAAGAGTGGATTTACTAGGATAGATAAATTGTGTCCTTTATGTAGTTCAAATGAAGAAACTATATCTCATATTTTTCTTCACTGCTCATTTTTAAAATATGTCAGGTTTGAATTGAGTAGACATCTAAATTTCTAGGATTTATGGGAGGCTCCTAATTTCCAAGATTGTTTGCAAAACCGATTTCATAAGAAAGTCACATATAAGGAGATTCCATTGTTTGCATTTTGAGAGGTGTGGAAAGCTAGAAATATATCCATTTTCAAGGATACCAAACCATCAAACTATCCTATATTCTCAAAAGCTATCAGGTTACTATTTTTTATCACAAAGAGACGAATTCCAAACCTGTGAAATTACAGTCTGTGGATTTCTTTGATGACAATATTTCCATTGGCTATTTTGATGGAGTTAAGAATGTTGATATATGTGGTGTAGGATTGATCCTTAAAGTTAAAGATAATCATAGCATAAATATGTGGATTTGGGTATTGGTTTTGATACCAATACCAAGGCATAATTACTTTCCATGTGGGGGTGTGACTATGTTTTGCACAAACAATAGGCATATTCAATTAAAAAATTTCAGGTGACTCCAAAGTTGTGATTGACTAGGTTGTTGGTCATTCAAATATACAAGTTTTACATCTTGACCAATGGTCCATTAAGGTTCAAGAGTTGAAACAATGGTTTAGTCATATCCACTTCACTCATATCTATAGATATTTCAATTGTGTAGTTGATAGCCTCTCAAAGAAGGTTGTTGGAGATATGAATTGGTTTATGCATTTTGAGGAAATTGTTGATGATTATATGGTTCACAAAGGATCAATAGTTATATTTTAGTTTTGTTGAGTAAGGGTCTATACTTTGTTTTCATCTTATTGGATGTATAACATCAAATAATTTGAAAGTCTGACTAGTAGTCTATATGGTCATGTTTTTTGAAAGATGTAGGACAAGACTGAAAGTTTGGGTTGATAGATTTTAAGCTTAAACAATATTTTGTGTAAAGATCATGTAAATTTGATTCTATTGTTTGATGAACACACACACACTTTTTTTTTCTTGTTATTGTGCTTATCAATTGGAGATCATCTTTGCTAGCATTGTCCATGTTATTTCTCTTGCTCTACTTTAGGAGATATTTTCCAAGCTATTTGGATCTTGGATAAGGTTTTATGTTGGATTGAATTGAAGTTATTTCATAAAGGGATATTTTTCTTTACATTGTCTCTCATTCATATGGTGCGATTCTAACCCCTTCTAGTGCGGGGTTTGAATCAAGAAAGAAGTAAAGGAGGGATTGTTCCTTCTATTTGTGATTGCAATTTGAAACCTCTAATACATCCATTGAGACTATGGTTTCCTAGAGTAATCATTCCTAGATGATATTTGAAGCAAGGCCCTCTAAGTTAGCAACCCATTGAATCCATTTTCCATAGGTTAGATCGGCACTGGTCCTTTGGGGTGGGTTCCCTTATCCTCACATCATTCTATTGTATATATCTATACTACAAACCATTTTTCAGGGAAGGCATTTTGGAATCACCTTGATCCTCATTGTCTTTTCCCTAGTATACCCTAACCCTAGGAAACGCTCCTCCTTGAGTTGGAAAAGATCCAAGATAAAGTTATAGAGGACAAGTGTTGTAACATTGACATGTTTACATTAGTTCCCCTCTGTCTAATATGCATCTTTTGGACTTTGATCACACGTTCTATTTTGGGAGGTAACAAGTCTTATCGATGTAATTGAAATGGGGTGGAATACATTTGGTAGCTTATTCTTGTATTTGTTCCTTTCAAGCAATACTTTATTTTTAAGACACTTTTCATTCATTTCTATTATATGGTGTGCATGAGATTGATACTAAATAGAATTATGGTGGTGTTTCATCATTGTTATATTTTGAATTTTAGACATTGGTGATTTCATTTACTGTGTTAAATATTTCTACTTCTGTAACACCCCTATTTTGACCTTGTTTGCATTAAAGGTACATGATGTATATATATTGTAATTAATCATGGTGAGGAGCTAAAGGCAAAGGCCCCACCATCGATTTGGTTGTGTTATGTTTCGGCAATTGGGATCGTTGCCGATGGTATAATGTGCCATCCGGCACATTATAGTTCTGGCATCATGTCAACATGCAAACTTAATAAAAAACCTACAACCAGCTACGACGGTGCAACGTTAAATGAAAAGGGCATGATTTCCTAAGGTTAAGGGGGGGATTGTATAACCCATGGGGAAAATCCATGTGTCGATCCACCACTTAAAATCTTGTTTTAGTTAAGGGAAGTTAATGCTGGGTATTGGTGGGTGGCAGGCTTGCCCCCACGCACTCTCCACCAGTTGGTTCAGACACACGCACGGGCTGGGAGTGGTTTTCCTCAAGCACTGTTTGGGATGTCGAGATCGTTCTGTTCACTCTCCCCACCACTTCCGTTTTCCCTCCTCACATAGGCAGTCGGTCACGCTCTCCACCTTTTGGGCTGAATTGTGGTATGTGTAAGTTTCCCCTTCATGCAGGGAGTATTGTTTTTACCTCACGCACAGGTCGGGGGTGTGTTCTCCGGCGACGAGCTTGAAGAGTGGCCTGAGAGGCACGATTTCGACGGTGTAAGTTTTCCCTTGCCGATTTGTGGTCTGCATAGGTGCTTTCCCTTGTTAATGTTGGGATCTGGCTTCTCTCCCATTTGCAGATGGTGTAATGCTGCCGTTGTTTTCATTGTGAGATTGGGCTGTTGTTCTTCCCCTGGGTTTTGGTTGCTGCGTGTGCAAAAATATTTTGGGGTTGCTGCTGAGTTGTTTTGGCCACACTAGGGCCAAGAACAACTCTGAATCATCTTGTTTGACTTGAGCTGTGTTCACCATTTTTGGGTTGTCACCTTGTTTTCTTTAGTTTTCTTCACAGAGCTGTGAACTGATTGTTTTACTGTAGGTATGCAGTGGTTGGTCTTTAGACTGTGTGGAGTGGGATTGAAGGATGGGTATGCTTGATAAACCTGGGTTTGGGAGCCACACAAAGGGATTTAGATGGCTGGATTTCTTCTCCACAACCCCGGAAGAGCACTGGAAAGGAAATCAGGGCCTGAGGAACTGTGAAGCAGAGAAGGGACCGATTCCTGGTGTCGGGTGTGTGTGGGTCTGTTAGAAGTCAGGATAGCTCCGGTGTAAGCATCCTTAGCTTTTCCATGAGCACACTAGTTTAGCATTCAACCTTTCCTAGCTCCTTGACGGCCTGATAAACCCAACTATGTTGACTTGGCTGTATTGTGTATCCTTAGCTATGTGTAAGCCTGCTTAGTCCCTTATTCCTTGGGGAATCATGCCCAACTCAGGGGTGGTGGTGTTACTGAGAGATTGATGAGCACGCTGGCCTATGGTTGGGTGGAACATTGCAGTGATGTAGCTGGTTGCAGGACGAGTTCTTACAAGATGAGTATTCTTGACCATTTCGTCTCTATAGTTATATTTATTATTAATGAATAACGATGAACATGTTGATGCTTGAATGTATATGTTTGCTTCCGCTGTATGTTGAGTAATTATGCATCTTAGCATGTTTTATGTTTTAAGCATTTTATTTCAGTTTATATGCATGTTCATGTTCATGGGGCTATTTTCCTAAAGGTTGAGGGTTTGGTAGCGTCCTCTTCGCTGGTCGGAGGGTCGAGGATGTTACGGTGTGGTATCAGAGCAAAGGTTGCAGCATGGGCTTGAATAGGCCATGAAGATGTAGTGACAGATCTTATGTTGTAGCATTGGGCCTCAGAGGGGCATGAGAAACAGTTAGCAGAAGCAGGTTGCCTACTGCCCAGAAGAAACCAAGAGAAAATGGGTGAACAACAGGAAAATTCACAAAATTTTCCTAAGTGCCAGAACTGTCGGCTCATCGGAGGACTTAGTGTGAAGCTCCTCCGATGCAGTGGAGAGCTAGTTGGAAGCCCACCCAACGGGAACCACGGAATACAATTTCAAAATTTTTTCTAATTGTTCAGGTTGTCGGCCATTGGAAAACTTAGTGGGACGCACCTCTGACGCAACAAAAGTTTTAGTTGGAAGGCGCTCCGATACAGGCCACCGACGGATGACGAAAGGTGTGAAATTTGTTGGAAGCCATCAGTTGACGATCGCTAAAATGTCGACGCATTTAGGCGAAAAGGTTTCTGATGGCGCCGACGGAGGGAAGACGACGATTAGAAGATTGGAGCACTGAAACGACGGCTCCGTATAACTAAAGATCACCGAAACAATGATGATAATTAGTTGTTTGGATCAGTAATGGATAGAGGAAGGGAGAGCCGATGGAGTGACGAAATTGAGATGAAGTTAGTTGGTTGAGCCGCCGACACCACGGTAGCAGGAAGAAGATAAAGAGAAAATTTTCTAAGTCATGAGATCATCGGCGATCGACAAAGTTTAGATGAACGGATGGCCGATAATTAGGTGATGGAAATGTTGATACATTGGCAGGGAAAAGGTGAAAGCGCCGAGAAGAAAGGAGGAATTTTGCCGATAATTAGATGAGGAGACCACCGAAATGCCATTTGGCTTAGTTGGGACCATCGACAAAATTTAGATGATGAATCAGCCGATGCGGCGGTAAGAAATTTTCAAAATTTATCTAAGTGTTGAACCCATCGGTGATTGACGGAAGTTAGTGGATGGAACCGCCGATGAACTACATCGGAATAAATTAGTTGATTATGCATCCGCTGTTGTGGCTGTTTAATGGACTAACCACCCGACGGATAGTTGCTCCGACCATCGATGCCGCGGTAGGTAACGTTTCGATCGCCGACACATCGGAGGAAAATTTACTGTTTGATCACCGCAATGTCGAAAAGTTTAGTGGTTTGGGTCACCAATACAGTGGACCCATTCAGTTTTGGATCGCTGAAATAGAGTGGATAATTGCTTTGATCCACCGACAGGTTTGTGAACCGCGGACACTACAGTGAGGACGTTACCCGCCGTTGCAGATGTCTATGGGACTAACCATCCGATGCCGCAGTTGCTAGTTGCTTCGACAGCCGACAAGGTTATGGCCACATAAAACATAGAGAGTTCATTGGCTGCGATTGTGGAAGCCTAGAGAACTAGCCACCCGATGTATAGTGGAACCGATCGTCAATATGGCGATGCGGTAGTGCTTATCGGTCTCAATCGTTGATAAAGGTCTCTAGCAGCGCCGATAAATAGTTTAGAAGCTTAGACAACTGAAGATCCGATACGATAGAAAATGTTAGTGTTAGGGCTGTCGATGAGTGTCGGAAGAAGTTGTTGTTTAAATCGCCGAAACATTGGAGTTTTAGTGGGAAAGAGACTCAATCTGAAAAGGGAAATTTGGGTTTTTCCAGTGGAATTTTCAGCGAATATCAGCTAGTGTTTAGTGGATTTTTTCAGTGAATTTTTCATTGGATTTTTCAGCAGTTTCAGGGCTGAAAAGGAAGAAAATTCTAGGTGGTTGAAGTTAGCATTCCAGACCAAAATACAGTTGTGTGTTCTACCTAAAATTGATGAAAATCGTCATTTTAGAAGTGGTGTGGTTTTCACACCCAAGATCAGAATGAAGCATGTGGATAGGCGTTGGAAAGCTTATCCAGCAGGGAACAAGGGAGAGTCACTAGAATTTGAATGCAAAGCAACGAAGTACTAGTGATTGCTTGAAAAATAAATGTGTTGTTGTCAATATGGACAAATCAAGAAATTGCATGCCTAGAGGTAGCAAGACCATGAAGTCAAACCAGCTGTTGCGTGGAAGAGGAGTTCCATGCAAAGATGAAGGACTTGAAAAGGGAAATTTACTTAAACCCTGTCTTGCTAATTATAATTAAATTTTATAAGTTTTATACATAAAATGTATGAGGATATGACTTGCATGCATAGGATATTACATGTTGGTAAGAGTAGTGAGAATTATACATTTATAATGAACCACTAATGGTAAATATTGAATTGGTGTTGGCATTAGTGGAAAAACAAACAACAACCTGGGCATGGCTGAATATGTTGTTGATGCTGATGAATGTGACCAGCAACCCTATGAAGAAAGGGATAAGGCAACAAAACCAGGATGAAAAGTTGGTGAGCAACTTTTGCAATCTCCTGCAAGAGACCAACCAAACTGGTAATGTCAAGGGTGTAAGTAGGATCCATGTAGGTAATGGTTTAATTATGACAATTGCATGGAGTGGTAACATCAAGAGATCTCATACCATGGGGGTATTTGAAATGTATGCTACATCCATACAGAAATGTATCATTCCTGTATATGTTGTTATGAGCTTAGTAGCCCAAAAAAAGTAAGTATTGATGGTCTTGATTATAGTAATGCATCCTATATGAAGTAGTCATGGTTAGGCCATGCATGGTATGTTTGAATGCATAGTATTCCTGAATCAATGCAAGGTAGCATTGAGTGGATATGCATTAAAATATTTCATAAATCTTGTGGTTATGCATTGAATAGATGCATATGAAAAGTATGAGTAAATGTTGTAGATATGCATACATAGGTATGGGTGAAATTGTTGTGATGCATTGCATGAATGCATAGAGATAGTGCATGTATTATTATGAATAACTAATGGCTGAAATGATAAATTGATGACAATTATGAAACCATTTCAAGAGCAATTATGAATGCAGGATAGTAAGTGCATGAAGAGGGTAGTCATGATCGATTGACTGCCAGAAATTCTCTATGGAAGGGCAAGGTGGTACAATGACACGCTTGTGGAGTAAGGAGTATCTAAAACTTTCATTTAAATTGCATAAATGAGGAGACTGTACCTTGTAATTTAAAGTATGATAATGATTCATGAAGTGAATGAGTTTGGTGATATTAATATGCTAACAGCTGGAAGTATTTGAATTCTATAATTATGAAAATGCTTCAGTGATTGTTGCAGCAATGGAAAAAGGTTATATGCATCAAGACTTACCAAGTGTTTGGCTGATTGTAGTTCAGGTTTCAGGTAGATTGTTTGGGGCATGGCAATGTGGGTAAGACCATGACAAAGGCCTAAATCTACCCTGTGAAAGAGCCAAACCCCATGAGAAGAGTCTCATGGTTGTGAAAATAGTTTGTATGCTGAATGAATTGTTGATATAAATTTGTAAATTTCAGATTTGAGAAATCGCTGACAACAACTAATTAGTATTGGCTTGCATAGAATTGTGTCAGGAGGACGCATTATAAGTGGGTGTTCATGTTATGCTAGTAAGCATAAAATCATAATGGGCATAGTGGTGCTGCTTACAAGAGACCCACAAATGAGGATCACCTCATTGCCAAGCAAATCAATTTCTGTAGTAGACAGAGTTGCAAATTCATATTGAATTTAATTACTAATGTCATTGCTTGGTTATGGGATAGTCAATTTGGATTTTATTATCAGATAATGATTGACCGTTTGGATACTTGATGAATGTGCCAGGGGTACACATTGCAGGAAGACCATGTGTGATGGCCTGAAGGAGCCAAACTTCATGGGGAGGTTTTGCCCCTATCTTGGAAATGGGTTTCGGGTGAAACTCCATTGGACATTTTGGAAATGTCTCATCTGCACTACATGTTTGGTAAACAACATGAGTGAGATGGTATGGGTTATGTCAGTAAGACATGTGTGAATATGAAATGTAAAAAGGAGTTGGGATGGAAAACCGTGGGACTGTCAACTCAGAGAAGGGAGCCCCCATTCCTCCTTAACGAAGGAATACTGCCTCAACAAATGGATAAGTGTTATGTGACCCTAGCTAAGAATATGCATGTCAATTGTTAAATTCAACACACAGAGCATGTTTTGATTTTATTTCCATTATGGAAGATTGCTTGAGTATGAATAGGGCCTACATGGCACACATCGGGAAGGGGTGCACACTTTCCCGATGTCGGATCATGAAAGGGTTTTCAATATTGATTACACCCTAGAGGGTGGACGCACTCCTGGTGTCTCAATACTTGATAGTGATTGATATGAAATGTGAGTACAGTTTTAGAGCAATAACGCTGATGAGTTTCTTAGATTGCGTGTGTTGTCAGGATAAACAGATGCAGTCTGGTGTTGAACACTAAATGGACAATGGCTTGGGCTCATCCTACCTCCTACTGAAGAGAACAAAGAAGGAGACATTCCCAAGGGACTGAAGAGCAGAGAAGGGGGTGGTTTCTTGTGTTGTATGGGGTAGTGGAATTAGAGCTCACTGCTGGGAATGAAACCTGGAAATGGTAATGATAAAGTTTCCTTCCCAGTCGGCATGAAGATGTACTGGAAGGAGATGTTAGGCTATTATATGCCTAGGGATCCATAGTAGATCCTGGACCTGGAAATGGTCATTTATTGTTGATATAAGTGCATGTGTTATTTTTGATAGCCTGATAAACCCAACTGTGTTGGCTTGGATGATTGATTGTTGATATAAGTGCATTGTTGATATAAGTGCATGGGATTTTTTTACGGTCTGATAAACCCAACTGAAGGTTGGATTGACTGTGTAATTATTTGATGTTGTGGAAATTGTGGAAATGTTACAGTGTTGGATTGACTACCTGTAGTCTGATAAACCCAACTATTAGCTAGCTTAGCTGAGCAGCCTGATAAACCCAGCAGTGTATTGGCTTGATTGGCTGCAGTCTAATAAACCCAATTGTATATTGGTTTGGCTAGAAGGTTTGATAAACCCAACTGTAGGTTGGCTTGACTGTGCTGGATATATATATATATATAAGGATGTTGTGAAGCAGCCTGCATACTGACCTAACATCCAAGTCCATAGGCAATACCAAGGCTTGCAAAGTGAAGCAGGATCTTGTGGACCAAAGAGGAAATGCATATTACAGATAAGTATTGGACTATTTTGCAATTTCTTGCTTATGAATATACATGTGTATATGATTTGGTTAAGTTATTCTAAGCTCTTGTTTAAGAGATAAAAACCATTGAGAATAAACTAAACATGTGAATCTATTTAATGTTTGAATATAGGTGTCGCTGGGAGTGAGGAATATGAGAGCGTCCTAGGGGTGCATGTGGACATGTGACTGTCCTGAAGAGCTCAGAATGAGCAGTAATGAAAAAGGTGCTAGTGAGATTGTGAAGGTCCTAGTAGCTGAGACAAGCCATGTGGGGAGGCTCCATGGTTGAGAGGTCTGAAATAGACCGGAGACACTAAGTGTCATGACCAAGAGGGATTGGTCCAACATTCACGGTGAAGTGAAAGAGGCTGAGAGCATGAAAACCACAATGGTAGTGTGGGTTCCAGGATGGAACAAGAAAAAGAGGGGAAAAACTCTTGCTGCTCTCTCTTTCTTTCTTTGATTATATATATATATATATATATATATATATATACTTATGCATTGTGAAAATAGAAGATGGTTGAATGCATGTATGGCTGAAAATAGAATGTGTCTATTTGCTTAAAATAATTAGGAATGTTGGAATAGTTAATTCCCTGCCCAAGAATGGACATGAATGAGCTCATGTGCCTGTTGGGAAGGCATGAAAAATATGAGATTCTCCTTGATGAGACTTGGACTGTCATGCCAATTGGGAAATTAATTGACTGATTTTAATGCCTATATTATGCTTGGTCTAACAGGAATTCAATGGTGAATTTCACGGGTGAGAAAAGTGAAATCCAGTAGTGCACATTGATCATGGCAGAAGACCAAAAGCTGTTAGACTTGGCTGGAAGTCTTTTGCAAACAATTTCCAAGACCCGAGAGAATCTTGGAGAGATGCTCAAGATACAGAAAAGGCAGAATGAGATGAACCACCAGATTTTGCAAGACTATATTGGTTTACAAAAGGAGGTAAAAAGCCTTCTGGGAGCAATCTGTAAAGGAAAGGAAAGTGGATCCATGATGGGATATTCGCCCATGCAATCCATTAAGAAACGTTCCAGTCATGAAGACTCAAAGGAAATTGAGCAAGTAAAGATGAAGCAAACAACGAAATGTTGGAAATGCGGAAGACATCATTATCGCCGAGACTACCCAACGAGGGAACATAAAGATGGTAGCAGCCACAAAGTTCCTAGACTTGGGAATGAGTCGAAAGCTGAGAACCAACAAGAGAAGATCGTGGAAGCTGAGGGGCTTGGTCCTGAAAGTTCAAATAAATAATTGAACGTGGGACAGGTCTGCAAAATTTTGAAATTTTGGATATGTATTCCTATGTATTGGAACATCGAGGATGGTGTTATTCCAAGGGGGAGGGGATTGTAATACCCTGGTTTTGACCCTGTTTACATTAAAGGTACATGCTGTATATATATTGTAATTAATCATGGTGAGGAGCTAAAGGCAAAGGCCCCACCATCGATTTGGTTATGTTATGTTTCAGCAGTTGGGATCGTTGCTGATGGTATATCATGCCATCCAACACATTATAGTTCTGGCATCATGTAAACATGCAAAATTAATAAAAAACCTACAACCAGCTACGGTGGTGCAACATTAAATGAAAAGGGCATGATTTCCTAAGGTTAAGGGGGGGATTGTCTAACCCATGGGGAAAAGCCATGTGTCTATCCACCACTTAAACTCCTGTTTTAGTTAAGGGCAGTTAATGCTGGGTAGTGGTGGGTGGCAGGCTTGCCCCCACACACTCTCCACCAGCTGGTTCACACACACGCATGAGCTGGGAGTGGTTTTCCTCACGCGTCGTTTGGGATGTCGGGATCGTTCCGTCCACTCTACCCACTGCTTCTATTTTCCCTCCTCACGTAGGCAGTCGGTCATGCTCTCCACCTTTTGGGATGAATTGTGGTATGTGTAAGTTTCCCCTTCATGCAAGGAGTATTGTGTTTACCTCATGCGTAGGTCGGGGGTGCGTTCTCCGGTGACGAGCTTGAAGAGCGGCCTTAGAGGAACGATTTCAGCGATTTAAGTTTTCCCCTGTCGATTTGTTTTCTGCGAAGGTGTTTTCCCCCGTCAATGTTGGGAGTCTGGCTTCTGTCCCATTTGCAGATGGTGTAATGTTGCCGTTGTTTTCATTGTGAGATTGGGCTATTGTTCTTCCCCTAGGTTTTGGTTGTTACATGTGCAAACATATTTTGGGGTTGCTGTTGAGTTGTTTTGGCCACGCTAGGGTCAAGAACAACTCTGAATCCTCTTGTTTGAATTGAGCCGTGTTCACCATTTTTGGGTTGTCACCCTGCTTTCTTTAGTTTTATTCACAGAGCTGTGAACTGATTGTTTTACTGCGGGTATGCAGTGGTTGGTCTTTGGACTGTGTGGAGTGGGATTGAAGGCTGGGTATGCTTTAGAAACCTGGGTTTGGGAGCCACACAAAGGGATTTAGATGGCTGGATTTCTTCTCCACAACCCTGGAAGAGCACTGGCAAGGGAAGTCAGGTGTTATAGCTGATTTTACCACTCCAGGTGAATCACACTTGTATGGTCTTCCCCTGTCCCTCTGCAGATTCCTTAGACCCCTTGGACTATTTTTTGTCCTTTGATGTTTCCTTAACCATCCCTATAAACATGTGAAAATTAATACACGCGACTTTTAAACCCCTAATCGGGTATATACACGGGTTTGACCCCTAAAATCGCATACATCGGGATGTGTGCAAAATCCAAATCCTTTTGGAGTTTTCCTTGACATGGATCTGACTCACTTGACTCTTGGCCTTCCATATGCCTTGAGATTGCTCGGATTCAAACTTTCATTACCTCTTTGAGAAGCTATATAAGGAACTCTTTGATACATTGAAGGCATATGAGAGAATTGAGAGTAAAGAAACTATAGTCCATTGTTGCCGGAACTTGTGCTTGAGTCTGCATCCCTTTATCCCTTGGAGCACTTTTGTGTTCTTCCCAAGCTTGCCTTTTGCTTGTGAGCTTGCTATCGAGAGATGGAGGATTGAGGTGGTGGAGGCCCAAGTGGGAGATTCAGTTTCTATGATTCGCAGACGTGCTGAAAAAGGTTGTATCCAGTGTAATCTCTAATTTTATATTAATAGAAATATCTTTTCCTGTCCAATAATGTATGTTTGAAAGAATATTTTATCCATGGATGATTTCAAATGCTTATACATTGTTGATTATATATGCTAGAATAGATCTAACACCAAGATATATAGTATGCTTGTCTTGTTTACTTGTTGTTGAGAAAGTGATTTATCAATTCAAGTTGAAGTTGGAAAGCTCCACGAGGATCTACTTCAACCGTCTGGAATAAGGTACGAGGTCTAGTCCTTTAGTGTTAGATATTTGATTTCTATTGCATATTGGAAATGATTGATTTCTAGAGTCAAGCTGTCTATTGTGGTACCCCAAGCCATAGGAATTTCTCTCCATAACAGAATTGGAAACTCTGCTGGGGAGTTCCTAGTAGTTGTCCTTTGGGGGTTTTCTATCGGCATTCAATGACTTTGAATTGATCTTTTTCTCTTGTTTCTGTGTCGGGTCTGGGTGCATGTTTTCCTGGTAATGTTTGATTGGTGTGAAGTTTGTCTCAGCTTGTCTATTTGCCTTTATTTATATGCACCTTTCTTCCTGTGCGTGAGTTTTTAACTCACAGTCACGTATATACACGGGTTTCATTGCTATTTCTGCATACACACATGGGTTTATTGCGAACAATCACGTATGCCCTTAGTTTTTCCTTCTAGAGGAAGTTGGATGGTTGCTGGGTGAATTTTGATGATTGCTGAGTCTCCTTTGATATTGCTAGAGTCTATATACACCTCTATTTCTGACGAGAGACATTTTTTTTAGGGTAAAATTTCTTTTTTAAGATTGTTCTTGTCATTTCATTTTCGATTTTTTGTTTTGGGATTAGTGCATTAGATTTCTTTTACCTTAGTACTTTGCTTGAGTGCTGCTTGAGTGTGCTTGCAGAGTCTAGGGGTTGTAGAGCCATTCTTTTGCTTTAATATCTCATTTTTATTTCAAAAAATCCAAAATATTTGCTTATCATCATGCATTACATCTTGCATTTTGCATAGTACTTGCACTAGATTTGCTTTGGAGTATTGGTTAGGATTTCATATAGGAAAGCTTGCATTTATCATTTGAGGAAAATTGTGCATTTCACGTAGTAGAATACCCTGTTTTCATGGACACAATGCATTTGCATTGATTGTTAGGTGTGCATTTTACTTCATGTTGTGTCATAACGCCATTAGTTGCATGGCCGTATACCTCTTTTGAGTAATAAAGCCAATTAAAATCAAAGCTTCAATTAAAATGAACTACACTATTTTATTTGATAGGGTTCACCAACAAGATTAGGTTTTAGGGTCTTGGAATAGTTCATTGTGAGTAAATTCTCCAAGACCACTAAACAAAAACATGTATGTGTCTGTACAGGTGAATGTGTGAAATTCCTTGGTATAACCAGTGTTTCTCAAGATCCTCCTCTCAAAAGGGAGTTAAGCACAAGGCAGTGTGAGTGGTTATGATTGGGATGACCCCTGGTTGTAACTGAGTGGCGTTGGAGATATTTCTAGGATTGTATTCATATCAGGGGGCTCTTTCGAGAGTTTCAGGCTTTGCTACCCTGCCCATACGGTCGATCCCGCCTGCGATTGTCTGCCTGAGCATTGGTGATATTGAGGTGACCTTAGTTGCCTTACCTAGGTATCATAGGGGGTACTTGTAGAGGTTATTCTATAGGTGTCCTGGCCAGGTAGAGGTCGGATAGAACAATCGCTTTATGCGTTGAAGCTGAGGGCCACTATAATTGGTTACGTACCTCCGCTTGTAGTGTATGGGAGTTTCGAGCCTCTCCTAGGCGAGACATACCTGCTGCATTCGGGAGCTCACATATCCTCCCCTTGGTTTGCTTTTATTTTGGCTGTATATTTTCTTAGGAGTGTGCTCTTCGTGCGTTAGTTGGACTTTGGGATCGTGGTTACTTGAGTATATTTATGCTCTCTTGATTTAGGGTCCTTTTATTTTCACCATGCCTGGTATTCTATCACCCATCCTTAGTCCTAGTACGGACCTTGGTGTTAAAATTGGGGGCAACACAACCCCTTACCGTGCTCATAGATTTGGGAATGGTCATAATCCATACTCTACTCCATTTGTGGAGGATTTTTATTCCTTTCACTCGGTCTTTACACCGGTGGTCACCCTCATGGCGGTGGTAATGGATGTGTGAACATTGGGTCTACACCTTACTTTCCTTTTTATGTCCCATCGTTCACCGCATTGTTTCCTTTGGGTGCGGTTGTCATGATTTTCCTCCCTATATCCTATAGTTTGGATTCTTTATTGACTATTTTGGGTTGTTTTTGACTAATATGGTTGTCATGTAGGGTCCATTTTTTGTACACTCTCTCCAAGGTTTTGACCCATTCGTTCCTATCACAGGTATCATGTCTAAGCTGACATATAGGTTAGGATTTCACATCCGCTTGCATTTTGCATGACCTTATGACTGTTTCATTTTAACCTTAAGTACGAACCCATTCCATGGTATTACAGAACCTTCATGCTATTGTTAGAAGTGGTACTATGTGAATGGTAGAGCTTTACTATACATGGGTGTCCTAGTTAGCTCCCTTTTGCATTTGGTACCCATGCTGTGAGTCCTCTCTTAGGTCTGAGAGTCCTTTGTATAGTACCTCCATGACCTTGCGCAAGAGCTTCATACTCCTCTTGAACTTTATGCCAGCCATTCCCTAGGGACTCCCTTGTATATGTCGAGTTGTAATTGCATTATCATGAGCTTTGCCTTCCTCATTGAGCCTTATGCCGGCTTCCCTGACTTTGAGTATCAGCCATATAGCCCGAGCTTGTCTCATGTCTAGCCACGCAGAGCCATTTTGTATAGCCTTTGCATCTTGATTGCCTATTTTTATCAGGAGGGGGCTTTCCCCTGAGTGTCGCTATCCTACACATGTGTCCTTGCATTGAGCATAGGTATGTTCCACTGCTTGGAACTAGTTTGTTTTCCCATTTGACACTCATATCCTCCTAGTCTGTAACTTTAAAGCAATTTTATTCTTTTTCAAGCTCTTTAAATATTTGAAAAAGTCTAAAAAAAAATTTTAAAAACAAAAAATCCGGACAAGGAAAGATGTTATCTTTGGCAGCTGTCGAGTCGTGTCGCCTTCGAATAGAGCACTGTATATCACATCCATTGGTTGGGTTTATAGTTTGACTTTAGGATTTGTACTCATTTATCTGAGTTTATCTCCACCGACTAGTTAAGCTTCCAGTCCCTATGGAGCTTTTGTCGATGCCTCCTGTGTCGCAAAGATGTCCCGGTTTTGTATATCGAGTCTATGTTGCCTACATTCAGTCACCATTTGTCGTTATGCTCTTGTTCGAAGGAAGTTGAAACCTGAGTCGGCCATTCCTCAGTCATGTTGACTTTGCATGTCAGCCATTCTTGATATAGTTACTGGTTCATGCACCTTATGATCGATTCCTTCCACATTATACAGCTTTGCTGAGTACCTCGTGTTGGATGATGGGGGATGCCTTAATGCCCTCCTTCCAGCGGATTTCATCCCATCAACTTCAGATCATTTATTCTGGGATTGGAATCTACAGTCATTTTTGAGTGCCTTGAGACTTCCAGTCATCAATGGCAGGTTCTCTCGCCATCAATAGTTTTTTTGGGAATACATCAATGTTCCCTGATTGATGGATCCTCTCAAGTGTTCGACCTCAACACATTTATTCACACTTGTTAGTTTGCACTCTAGTAACTTGATTCCCATTTTCATTATCAGTGGGTGATCTCGCGTCTATTAACGGTATACATCAATGACCGGTAATTAGACGATGGACTACTATGTTCGACCTCGACACCTCTATTCACATAGTAGGACATGTACTCGTAGCGGTTTGTGTAGAAGACCTTCCAGATTGGTGGCATCTCTTATATGCTACCTCCTTGATTGTGCTAGTGTTCATGAGATTTCAGCTCTCGTGACTTGATTCCAGTATATGTCAGACATTTCCAACCATTATGGAGATCATGATCCTTTGTATATCTTCATCATGGAGATTCTGATCTATGTATATTGTACGTGGCGATGACCACTTATGTGATATTTTGTATCATGCCTATTCATGGCCATTGTACTCTTATGTATCCGGTACTGCTAGATGTATTTGCAATTATGTGCAGAGTTGTATCATTGTACTATGCTGATTGGGTGGTTGGTCTTCCATTTGGGATCCTTCATCACTCCACTTCTGGGATGGACTTATAATGTATTTCGGCCATCGTATGATCCCTCTGACCTCACACATTAGGGGGCATTTGTTATAGCTGATTTTACCACTCCAGGTGAATCACAGTTGTATGGCCTTCCCTTGTCCCTCTACAGACTCCTTAGACCCCTTGGACCATTTTTTGTCCTTTGATGTTTCCTTGACCATCCCTATAAACATGTGAAAATTAATACACGTGACTTTTAAACCCCTAATTGCGTATATACGTGGGTTTGACCCCTAAAACCGCGTACATCAGGATGTGTGCAAAATCCAAATCCTTTTGGATTTTTCGTTGACATGGATCCGACTCACTTGACTCTTGGCCTTCCATATGCCCTAAGATTTCTCGAATTCGACCTTTCATTACCTCTTTGAGAAGCTATATAAGGAACTCTTTGATACATTGAAGGAATATGAGAGAATTGAGAGCAAAGAAACTATAGTCCATTGTTGCTGAAACTTGTGCTTGAGTCTGCATCGCTTTGTCCCTTGGAGCACTTTTGTGTTCTTCCCAAGATTGCCTTTTGCTTATGAGCTTGCTATCGAGAGATGGAGGATTGAGGTGGTGGAGGCCCAAGTGGGGGATTCAGTTTCTCTGATTCGCAGTGCCGACAGAGGTTATATTCAGTGTAATCTCTAATTTTATATTAATAGAAATATATTTTCCTGTCCAATAATGTATGTTTAAAAGAATATTTTATCCATGGATGACTTCAAATGCTTATACATTGTTGATTATATATGCTAGAATAGATCTAACACCAAGATATATAGTATGCTTTTCTTGTTTACTTGTTGTTGAGGAAGTGATTTATCAATTCAAGCTGAAGTTGGAAAGCTCCATGGGGATTTACTTCAACCGTCCGGAATAAGGTACGAGGTATGGTCCTTTAGTGTTAGATATTTGATTTCTATTGCATATTGGAAAGGATTGATTTTTGGAGTCAAGATATCTGTTGTGGTACCTGAATCCATAGGAATTTCCCTCCGTAACATCAGGGCCTGAGGGACTGTGAAGTAGAGAAGGGACTGATTCCTAGTGTCAGGTGTGTATGGGTGTCTTAGAAGTCAGGCTAGCTCTGGTGTAGGTGTCCTTAGCTTTTCCATGAGCGCACTAGTTTAGCATTCAACCTTTCCTAGCTCCTTCACAGCCTAATAAACCCAACTGTGTTGACTTGGCTGTATTGTGTATCCTTGGCTATGTGCAAGCTTGCTTAGTCCCTTATTCCTTGGGGAATCATGCCCATCTCGGGGGTGGTAGTGTTACTAAGAGATCGATGAGCATGCTGGCCTATGGTTGGGTGGAACATTGCAGCGACATAGATGGTTGCGGGACGAGTTCTTACAAGATGAGTATTCTTGACCATTTCATCTCTACAGTTATATTTATTATTAATGAATAACGATGAACATGTTGATGCTTGAATGTATATGTTTGCTTCCGCTGTATGTTGAGTAATTATGCATCTTAGCATGTTTTATGTTTTAAGCATTTTATTTCAGTTTATATGCATGTTCATGTTCATGGGGCTATTTTCCCAAAGGTTGAGGGTTTGGTAGCGTCCTCTTCGCCGGTCGAAGGGTCAGGGACGTTACAACTTCCATTTCATCTAGTATTTTAAAGTAGTCAAGTGAATTGTCTTCACATCTATGCACAAGAATCCATATCTTATCACATCTTGTTTTCCTTCTTTATTAACTATAGCCATTAAGTTGTTGTCCTCTCTTTCCGGAGTTCAAATCCCACTTTGTGGTAGGAATGCTATCTTTGTGAGACAATGGTTGTCTTTTAACCTAGCCCAAGACTTGAGGAACCCAATTTACTCTGGATACCATCCTCATAATGAGGGGAAGTACTGGTGGGTTTCCTCTAGAAGTGCATTCACACAGAAAATAAAAAAATAATCAAACAAATTTATGTATGTATGTAACTTTTCAAGGTAAAATAGATTAAAAAGAGGCATGAACTTTCAAGAGTTGACTTTTAAAAATTAAAAAATCTATTGATGGTTTTTTTGGAGACTAATATACATGGAGGGGAATTTCATGTGGGAATATGAAAATAGTTGTGAGAAAGGATTACATCTTGGGAAACCTACAAGATATGATAAAAATGGAGGTGATGGTTGTTATGGTCAACATTTGGTAGTGTACAGATTGTATGGTTAATTAACATATGCATTAACTGGTGGTATTTATATTTTTGAAATGACATTTGATTGTATGGTTGTATGAAAGAATTTGGTGTTGCTTGAATTAACCAGTGGTTGTGGTTGTAAAGATTAGTTGTATGATTGTAAAAATTAACTGGTTGATGTATGAACCATATGATGGTTGTATGTAATATGGCATATTAAGGGATTTAACCCATGAATTGGTCAAATTAGTGGCTCTAATACCAAATGAAATAAATGTTTATTGTTTATGACAAGATTGACATAGTATTTTTCCAAGTATATGATATAATATTGAATAATGGTTGATTAATATGAATGACAATTACAATGAACCTCATAAGGGGTTAGTGAGGTTAGTTAGTTAAGGAGATTATGGCTTAGTGGTTCATGGGTATTAGGTTAGTGGGTTAGGGGATTATTATCTAATTGGTTATAGGGTTAGTGGCTAAGGGATAGTGGTTTAGTGGCTTAGTGTGATTTTTGGGTTTATATATTAATGTTTAATGTGTTATGGATTAAGAACTAATGGGTTAGGGGTTACTAGGTATAGTAGGTTAGAAGATTAAGGAAATAATGGTTAGTGGGTTAAGGTAGTTAATATGGTCCAACATGGTAATCGATAGTAAGTTGATCAGTGTCCATGGGGTTTGCAAGTTATAGGTCCATTATTTACTGGGGTTAGTCAATTAGCAGATTTAGGGGTTTATGGAGTTGGGGGATGTTTATGGTTTAATGTTATATGAGTTAGTATTCAAGGTGTTAATTGGTTAGGGTATTAGTCACTAGTATATGTGAACATTTTTCCCACGTCAAATCATCTCTATAGCAATATTTTTGTGTCGCTATAGCGACGAACAATAGCCCATATTTTTGTGGAAAAATTATTGTCACTTTAGCCACACTTCAAACAGTTCATCCATGTAGTGACAGTAAATAGATGACACATGTTTTTATTGGGTACTACTTAAAAGAACCTTATTCGTCATTGTAGTGATGTCTCTTTGTCTCTATAGCAACGTCACTGCATCGTTATACTAATGTTTGTCTGTCACTACAATAAAATATGTTTGTTACTATAATGGCGTACTAGCGTTGTTTCACCACATGATAGTCATGCACTTAACAACAAATTTTATATACAAGAGATGAAGGATCCTCTCTTTAGTGACAAAAAAACATTGCTCAGAAAGAAACTACCGACGATTTTTCTTTACAAGCGACGGATTATCGTCTCTATAGAGATTGATGATCATCGCTAGAGTGGCACTTTCTATGTATTTTTGTTTTAAATTTTGTTTTTTCCAACTTTCAAAAATATCATAACAAGCTAGGACTCTCCAAATCTTCCAAAAACTATCAGGGAATCCATAATAAATAACAAGCCCTAACTAGCAATACAAAGGCCTAGCAAGGCATCTCACCAAGATAACTACAGACTTATCCATAAGATACAAGTTATATCACTAGAACTAAAACCATTGTTACAATGATCAAAGGTATCAAAACAACCATCATTATTCTATGATTAACTAGTAAGCATTGATTATGGTAGTCAGTGTTATATGTTATCAGGATTAAAGGATGAAAATGATGCTTTCACTTTCATGATATCTACTAGTGCTACTATTTCCAACATAATATGGTACTACTATGCCTATTGATTAGGGTTAGTAAATGTGATACTAGTATTTATAGTAATGCAAAGGATATATGGGTTACACTGTGCCATAAGTATGAATGAAACCCATAGATTTATGTAAAATAATCAACAAAATACAGGTCAAACAAAGTACATAGTTGTAATTGAGCTGAGTAAATCTAAGCTTTTTTATATATGTAGGTTAGAAGCTTAAAAAAATAATGGTTAGTGGGTTAATGTAGTTAATATGGTATAACATGGTAATCGATAGTAAGTGGATCAGTGTCCATGGGGTTTGCAAGTTATAGGTCCATTAGTTACTGGGGTTAGTCAATTAGTATATTTGGGGGTTTATGGAGTTGGGGGATGTTTATGGTTTAATGTTATATGAGTTAGTAGTCAAGGTGTTAATTGGTTAGGGTATTAGTCACTAGTATATGTGAACATTTTTCCCACATCAAATCGTCGATATAGAAATATTTTTCTGTCGCTATAGTGATGAACAATAGACCATACTTTTGTGGAAAAATTATCGTCACTTTAGCCACACTTCGAATAGTTCATCGATGTAGCGACAATAAATAGACAACACATGTTTTTATTGGGTACTGCTTAAAAGAACCTTATTCATCATTGTAGTGATGTCTCTTTGTCTCTATAGTGATTTCATTGCATCGTTATACTAATGTTTGTATGCCACTACAATAAATTTGTTTGTCGCTATAATGACGTATTGGCGTTGTTTCACCACGCACCAGCCATGCACTTAACAACAAATTTTATATACAAGTGATGAAGGATACTCTCTTTAGTGACAAAAAATTATTGCCCAAAAAGAAACTACAGACGATTTTTCTTTACAAGCGACAGATTATCGTCTCTATAGAGATCGATGATCATCGCTAGAGCGACGCTTTCTATGTATTTTTGTTTTAAATTATGTTATTTCCAACTTTCAAAAATATCATAATAATATAGGACTCTTCAAATCCTCCAAAACCTATCTAGGGAATCCATAATAAATAACAAGCCCTAACTAGCAATACAAAGGCCTAGCAAGGCTTCTCACCAAGATAACTATAGACTTATCCATACGATACAAGTTATATCACTAGAACTAAAACCATTGTTACGATGATCAAAGGTATCAAAACAACCATCATTATTCTATGATTAACTAGTAAGCATTGATTATGGTAGTCAGTGCTATATGTTATCAGGCTTAAAGGATGAAAATGATGCTTTCACTTTCATGATATCTACTAGTACTACTCTTTCCAACATAATATGGTACTACTATGCCTATTGATTAGTGTTAGTAAATGTGATACTAGTATCCATATTAATGCAAAGGATATACGTGTTATATTGTGCCATAAGTATGAATGAAACCCATAGATTTATGTAAAATAATCAACAAAATACAGTTCAAACAAAGTACATAGTTGTTATTGAGCTGAGTAACTCTAAGCTTTATTATATATGTGGATAAGATAAGAGTATGATGAGATAAAGGATGTGTTTTAATTCCACATGTTTAGTGATTAGTACGTGTGTAAGTTAGATCAAAGAAGTGATTTCCATTACATATTCAACATAGCAAGTAGTAACTAGTGTGAAAATAAGGGTTGTAACTAGTTTCGTGAATACAATGTAATCTAAGCATTTTCATTATCAATACCTTAACTTAGTTGTATTTCTCTTACTAATGGTTCCAACATGTCTAAGCTCTGTACATACTATTTATAATCTCGTAACTATTAACACACTTCATGTTCATAGAAAGTTGTATGTAAATCAAAGAACTCTTGTTTCAACTACTTATACTATTAACACCATTCTAATCATGATTCCTTGTTATACTTGTTACTAAAGCATATCTAATCACATGCTTATAGGATATGAGTAAATGTAAGATTATTCGACTTCTTATTTATATTAGTAAGTATAACTAACCCTATGAGTTTAACCTGGATTCCTATGATTTCCATATTAGCTTATAGAGTGATCAGATCCAATCGTATTTCCATAATATAGATATGAATAGAGTTACCAGCTTAGTGAGATTAGGTGGATAAGCATGACCCTTTGATTCAATGAAACTAGCACCATTACACTTATTAGCTTGGAAACAACTAAGTTGGTATTAAGAGAAAGAAAAAATTTATGTAACATAGGTTGTAGCATCCTTTTCATACAAAGAGTTTACAAAGGGGAAAATGCTCACGATATCTTTCCAAGGTTCATATAGTTCTTGTATTGGTAATTCTTTATTTTTTTTTGAAGTATACTTAAGCACAATGATGGATGCATCTTGCAAAGAATTTGCTAGAATAGTTGTTCATGTCAAGTTTCAACAGCTCTATCTCACTGGGATTTACTGGATTTCCATAATGTTTCCCACCAACTTTAACTTAGGTTCAAATATGATCACAGATTAAAGTAAATCTCGGCCCTATTTGACCCCCTAGTCAGCAGTGATATTATTTTGCACTAGATTTGAGGACAAACCTATGCGTCAAAAGATAATTTATAGAAATCTAAGTTCTTCTGTGGACTAGATCAGCAACAAGAATTATTTATTATTGAATCCTGGGCACTTTTCTACCATCAATCATCATTAAATAGGAAATTTCAAGTGGCCTACTACTATGGTCAATTATTGGACAATAGTAAAAATCAAAACCAAATTAATTTCATACTAAAAATGATTAAAATACTTGTAAGCCACCACAAGGAAGGATAGGAAAAATATAACCTCTGTCTTTGTACATCTAAAGATTTTGAATAACAACCTCATCAATTGGGTGTACAAGATAGAGGACCTGTAAAGAAAAATGGTATGGCACATTTGTCATGTTGTATGTATTACAACAATACAATAAAATTATGTCACTTTTTGTGGAAAATAAAAACCATACCTCAATATCCTTGATGTCCAGTATGTCCCAGAAATAATGAGTTACAATAACCATTAAAGTATTGAAAACATTATCAGTAATAACACTGTCAATATATATCATATCTAAGTTGTTAATGAAAGACAACAATATATAACAGTAGCAATATATATCAGATCCGAACCAATTATAAACTCAACATAGGACGTTAGGGAAGACCTCCCTTATCCTCAGAAAAAAGTGCTTCTAAACAAACTTAAACCTCTTAGTGTTAGGTTACTTGCATGAGACTCAACTAAACCAACATACCTGTGAAAGGAGAGAACCCAAAACTAGAAAAAACCCTAAAATAGATAATCCAATCCTCATAAATAAAAAATAATAGAAACACAGCAGTATGATGAACTCATAATAATAATAAAAACAAAGTACTCCAAAAAAGTCATATAAGGTAGTGCTATGGTGGATGGAACCTAAGAAGGGCTCTTAAGGTCAATGCAAGGGTGGACATCTCTCCTAAGGGGTCATGCTAGTCATCAACAAGTTGGATGTCAAAATTTAAGGGTTGTATAGATCAGAAATATCATGCAAGGTTCAATCATGAGTCACTAAAAGGCTAAATATCACATACAAGTAAACATGCAAGTCAAAGTAACATTACAAGGCAACATGATATCATGCTAGGTTCATGCACATCAATTTAATGTGAGAGTATTTTAACCGAACTTCTCAACTATATATGGTCATACGTACCATGTGTTTGATTCAAAGAGTGGAAGCTCATAATCATCATCATTGGATAAGGAATCCCATGTGATCATATCATCTTCCTCATGTTAACTGATCAGAAAGGGGTGGCCATACCCTTGAAGATAACCATAGTCCTCGAAAGATGTCACACATATTCAAAATAAGCTATGTGACAAAGTGAACAAACCTTTCACATATAAATTTTAAAAAGCACAAATATAGGTATATTAATTGTTGTAATCAACAAAATACTATCAAACAGAGACCTGCAATAATCATTAAAATACTATAAAAAAAAACAGTAAAACACTGTAGCAATATATATCAAATCTAAGTTTTTATTGAAAGACAAAAATGTTGAAATATCAATAGCATGAATATATTAGATTTAAACCCATTATAAATTGTATGTGCATCTCATCTTCCCCTGGTTAACTCTGGAAGGGGTGTCCATCCCCTTGAGGATAACCATAGTCCTTGAAAGATGTCAAACATATTCAGAAATATGAAATGAGTAATAACATTCACATTATAAACCTCAATTTTAAAATATGACCATGCACCGACTACATCAATAAGCTTGTAACATAACTGTAAATATTTTATTTCTTTACTTAGTGAAATACAAATCTTAAATGAATACAGCTACATTTTTGTTTAATTTTTTGTTTTTCATAAATTCCAAGATGGAGACATATATTTCATTGGCATTTCTCGTTGTAGTTGGTGTGCCCTCTCTTTCTGTTGATTGTGTAGGAATGTTCTCCCGTACCATGCTTCTGGTACGTCGAATAGTAGGGCATGGAGGTCGTTGGAGAGAGGCATCCCCTACAAAAATCATGCATGTTATATAGATATAAATGCGTAGTTATTATTGAGATCAATATTTCATTATTTACAATATCATTACAATGATATTTACCCGTTGGATGACTATGTGAGACAACTGGAGTTTTCATTTATTCTTCCATTTGTTCCTCTTCTAGTTAAGCATGAGCAAGTACATGCTCTTCCATTCATAGAAGAAAATATATTGGTACACTTCATCAATTATATATTTAAAATCATATCAAATACTTCTATTTTATAGCATACATACACGAATGACTATGTTGCTTGCCACCACCATGAGGCAACTCCCCACCTTCATGTGGTACCTGTTCGGTACCGCAACCCTTGTTGCTTTTGTTGCTGTCACCCTGAAAACAAAAAAAATAAATTTATTATCAAATGTAATCATTCATGAATAGATTACACACGTACATTATAATGATGGCCTTGTTGGTTTTATTTACCCCTGTGTGCATCAATGGGGAAATCAGGGTTTGCCCCAAGATTTTTCGACGTTCCAACACATGTTGAAAATTGTACTTGAAGCTGAGCCTCGAGTATTATTTAGTGGATTCCTATTGAAAAATAATTTCCCCACAATGCATAACACCATGAAAATTGCTTGTGATAAATCAATTATTTGTTCACTACATTTAGAAAAAACTTGGCTACAAATAATGATTGTTTGATTCTTACAATTCATGCTCTTAGTGTTTGATATCCACCTTGTCCTAGTTTGTGTTGCCCTCGTTTTTCTAATCTTTCCTTTGTCACTTTGGAGGTGTCAGATAGCCCATGAAAGGTTTCAAATATATTATATAGCACGACTTAAATATATTTAAAAGTACAAAAAAAAATGAACATTTTTCATTGAAAATATGATATGTGTCATACCTTCATGAACCGAATGGTCGAGTCTTTCCTTGTTTTATCAATGCTTTCTCCTTTTCATCATCCATGAGGGCCTTCCACTCCTTTTCTGGAACCATCGGAGGACTCTCATACTTAGGGTTAATTTGCAAATTGCCCCTATAATCTGCCTTGACATATTTCAAATTTAAGCCAATTGCTATTGTGACACCTTTTCTATTGAAGGTATCACCAAACAAGATGAACATGTGATTCATCAAATCATCTTTCAATTTTCATTTTTGGAATTCCACCGTGTACAAATGGTGGACCCAAAAATATCCAATGCGTTCTCATGCAGGTTCTTGTGAAAAAACAACATTTTCTGCAAAAATAATATGATCATTAATTAAAAATAATTTGAGGTATGTGGATCTGAATTACATGAAAAAAAAATGAATTAATTAAATAATACCTGCAATTTTCGGTATCTTGATTGGAACATAGTCATTTTACACCAAGAAGGTAACATGCAATGATCCCCTACTAACCACACGTATTGTTTCAGGATAGCAACTTTCACATTCGATGCTACTATCCTCTCTAACATACTTTAAAGTAGTAGTGGGTGAAGCACCCTGTTGATATCCAACATCTGGTAAGGTCGTAGCATATAAAGGGAATTTTTGGTTAGGAAAGTCAAATAGCCCCATTGGTACAGTAGAATGACGATGTGTTGAACCATCTCTACTACCAATACCGACCTCTAAATATTGTACTTGATGCACGGTGTTATCTCCAAAAAATCCTACAAAAAGAAAACTTTAATTGATGATATCATATCAAAAATAGAGAACTAAAATAACATAAATGGACATATTTCATAGTTTGTAAAATCTTTCAAATATTCCACTTACCCTGTACCGTTCTATTATTTGCCTCAAGTCATCAATTTTTTCTTTGATTTTTTCAGTCTTGGGTCTGACTACAATAATTCTAACAAGTTCTTGATTGGAATTTTTCAAAGCCTTATTCATAGTTTCCATTGGGTTAGTTGAATAAAAGATATATTTCTCAGTGAGCACTTCATGATCCTAATGTGGTGTTCTCTACAAACATCAATGAATAAAAGTAGTTAATTTATTTTTATCATTACAAAAATTCACGTAAAAAAAAGAACATGCATATAATAATAATAATAAATACTTTAACCATGTTTAGGTAGTATTACGCTATCATTTACCTAATGCTACACCATTGGTGACGTCCCATGGTCTTCCTTCCACAATACAAGAAGCATGGCATATTCATATTGAAAAGTAAAAATTGAACCATGTCTAATAAATGTGATTAATGAAGAAAAAAAATTGTGTTAATGTGACAATCATGTTTACCTTACCATAAGTTGTAGGTGTGTTCTGAGTAAACCCCTGCCACAATACAATAATCATGATATCGTCTTGAAATTTTGAGCTTGCAAGCATAAAAAAGGTCAAATGTTAACAACTGTAATATAATCATGACTTGTGGTTACTATTACATTGATGCCATTAGGTACTATTACGCTAACATTTACCTGATGCGACACCATTGGTGACTTCCCACAGTCATCCTACCACAATTTAAGAAGAAATACATATTCATATTGAAAATTAAAAATTGAACCATGTCTAATGATTGTGATTAATGAAGAAAAACTTTAGTGTTAATATGATAGTCACGTTTACCTGACCAAAAGTTGCAGTTGTGTTCTGAGTACACCCTTGCCACAATATAATAAGCATGATATCATCTTGAAATATTGAGCTTGTAAGAATAAAAAAGTTCAAATTTTAATAGTTGTAATATAATCATGAATTGTGGTTATTCTTACATTGATGTTTACCTCATCCGGTCTACTTGCTTGTGGCATCTACCCATGATCACCTTTCCACAATACAAGCATCAAGAAATATTAAAAATGAAAATCCCATATAATTAAAATTGTTGCAAGATAAAAAATAAAAATTCATCGATCAAAGGTAGAGTTAAATGTTGTATAAGATAATTATCCCCACAATAGCAAGCCCTGCATCAATTAGATTCAAATTGTAACTGATCAACAACTCTTCACCTGCAACTATTGAATTTGTTGCACAATGAATACATGATTTCCTTCATGACCCTCAAATATGCAATTAGTTAGCTTATGTGTTGTCCTTGGTCATATACTTTTTATAAACCATGTGATATTTCCGAAAGCTTTTGGCCTTCCATCAATAGACATAGTAGATCCTTTGTTTAGATTGTTTTCCATTAGTTGTTTATAATTTGTTGCAACTCTATATCTCCGCATAGTTTGAGTATATCGAACCAAAAAAAACTAGTCATTGTATTTGTAGCCTGGTCCAACATACTCCATAAATTCAGTTTCAGTGCCATATTTGACCGTTATGACATCCATGGAAAATAGCCCCAATTCATGTAAAGACAATGGAGCAATGTGATAAATCCTCCCATTGAGGAAGAAATCCATGTCCACTTGGGGTAGCTCCTTGGGTATCCATCATTTGACTAAATGTTTATACCTCAAGGGAAACTTAATGTCACCTATGCTCTCATTACCATAATCACATGATCCTCCTTCAGAAAGAAAACGTTCCATGCATCTACGGAATTTTCTCCTTACCTTTTCACCTCTAGTTGATATTGACCTATTAGATCTTGTAATAGATGTCTCACTTTCAACCTCTTCTAGTATATCTTCCTCACTTGAGGAAGATAGATCCGACAAGTACCTATTTTTTGGTACCTACAAAGATTTAGATCCAGTTCTATTATTATTTGGAAATACAAGAACTATTTTGTAATTGTCATATAAATGTACAAATATGAATTATGAGAATATTGTGAATATGGATCACACTTTGTACAAACAAGCTTTTGCTTATTGAAGATTTGAAAAATGGATGCACACTATTTCAAAGAAAAGTGCCTAATGGTGCTATACTTGTAAGATTTATTTCTTTCCATGGGATAGAACCATATTTGGATGGAACCCCACATGATCTTTTTATTATCAGATACTTTATTTTACAATTTAAATTTGGTATTTTATCTCCAAGTTTTAAAAAATTTCTCCACTCTTTTATCTCACTCTTCCCTAAAAATTGATGATGGACTAAGGAGGACACACCATATGTGCTTTGTTATAGGAAATTGTTGAAGTATTTGTACAAATTGATTCCAAATTTGTTCCTCCTCTCTTTGTAATCCTATGTTAGTTTACCTTTTCCATCTTTGTTTCCAAATGGATGATAGAGCTAGGTCTATTTCATTTGAATTAATGTTATTAATCAAAGGATTAAGTCATTTTCCTTGACTGGCACATAGAACCTAGGGGTATCCCCCCAATGTGAGCTGATTTACCAAATTCCATGTACAGTAGTGATGTTATAACCGATGAAACAAAACAATAGAAATGTACAAGAAAATAACAACATTACTAGTAAATAACAAAGAACAGCAACAATACTAATCTATAATTGTTTTGGATCATCCTTATACTTAGATACTTTTAGGTTCAGATCTTTTCACCGAAGGGACAAGTCACCTATATGAACAAATTGTATACCTTGAGAGAGACCCAATGAGGGTTATAGAAGTAAGGGTACATACCTCGGATTCTTAGTAAACATGAAGAGAAACTTCAATTCTTTATCCATCACTTCTTAAGAAGGAAAAGATACCTTCACAACCCATCCCTAGGAGATGTAACTCAACATAAATAATACTAATAGATCACAACTCAGCCTTAGAGGTTGCTATAGATTTAGGTCCCATCCTTAGTGGTTGTTATAATACCACAACCTAGCAAAGAGAGGACAAGCAAGCCATGTACCAACAGGAAGAGGTCATATACGACTTAGTAGGAGAAACACACTCACAACCAGCAGAGAAGCATAGTCACGGCTAGCAGAGAGACACACAGTCACATCTAGCAGAGAGACACACAATCACGATCAGTAGAGAAACACAGTCACGTCCAACAGAGAGAGGTACCAAATAGTCATGAAGTTTAATCTCGGAAGGTCAGGGATGAGGCCAACAAAAGCCAAAAATGTCACTACTAGCAGAAGGAGGTTTATAACCCACTTCCAAGGCCAATATGTCAGCTCCAAACAACATAAACCCTATCTTCATACTCAAAGAATCATATCTAACATTTTTTCTTTTGTCAAGATGGAACACACAAATTAAGAAGTGAAACTTTAATTTATAATCTTGACACGCCTTCTAGAAATATCACTCAACTACTCCTAGATTTTAGGAGTTCTACCAATATAAAATAAAGTTAAGGTACCAATGGTTAAATGATCTTAAAAAAATAAAAACCATAAAATAAAAGTTGACTTAGGATAGGGTACAAATGGTTAAATGGTCTTACAAAATAGAAACCATAAAATAAAAGTCATCATACTAAAGGTACACATAATAAGAGTGCTAGGACCAAGTAGAATATAAAGGACCATAAGTCAACCAAAGGGGGTCACAATAAGAAGATAATGAAACCTTCATACCCATAATACCAAGGTGTACCGTATAGGTCGATAACCAACCCTTTTACCCATAGGACCAACAAGACTAAGGACTTTAATCTTTTCTCTCTCTCTCTCTCAAGGTACATTGTTTCATATATTTTTACCATCACTATGATGTGATTTAAATGTATAATAGTATAGAAATAACAACTGAGTAAAATTTATAACATTGTTCTAGATGCGAATCAACAAGATAATTTAAACATAATTATCATCTCTTTCAACTTTAGCACTCTTACATGATCCTTGCGCTAAAGTTGGTCTTTGAGATGCAAAGTAACAATAGTACAAAATCAAATTCAAGAACGGTAAAATAATCAGAACTTTGTAACATTTATATATTCAAACTATTTTATTGCTAATTAATAATCTGCTTACTGAAGCTAAGATTCTTAGGTTGAATCAAAGTAATTTCTTATAATGTATAAGCTTAGGTTTTGTCAGCTAAAATTGTAAATTTATTGGGAATTCTATCATAACTTTATGCAATAGCCAATACAATGCAACCTACAGAGTTGTGTTAATAAGAGGTTTTAGATACACAAGTTCTATAACATGTAACCTTATGTTCTTTACATTGCAACTATGGTCCAATCATGCAATAGTCCATGAAAAGGATTAGAATGTATCCTTTATAATTATATAGAAAATCCATTTAAAAGAATTCTCAATTTATATCATTTCCATGTAAATATTTCATATTTCTAATCGCATCTTTAAAATGAAATGGCCATTGCCCTTAGATATTTGAATGTACAGTTCCTTCCCTTCACACAAGGTAAATACTTTATTTTCAACTCTACTCAGATAGATATTGTGATCCTTGAAAATGATTTTGGCTCATACTATTACTCTTAAAGGATTTCTACATATTGCAAGAGGATTACTAGATCATTTATGTGATATTGTGCAAACATTGAATTAAAACAAAGTATAATCATAGTGCCAGTGGAATAGACAAGCTAAGTATACATAGCATCATATATTAGTGAGAAGCATTCATGTGACAAACTATCATATTAGGTCCACTTTCAAATTGAAAAATAATATTTTCATTGTTCCACCAAGTTTCTAGGATGCTAGAGCATGGAAACACGTCCAAGGAATATGTAGAAGTACCCTCTAAATTTTAGGGAACATTGTAGGTAATCTTGGGGTATTCAAAATAGTAGACCCTATTTGAAATGCTAAAAATATTTAAATTACAATTATACTATCACCATTGTATATGACATTATATTTAGAAAATTGAAAAATCAGAATATATAGCCTTATAGATCTAAGTGTTAAGATAATTCGATGACTCATACAAGATTACAACATATATCAAGTGAAAAAAGTAAAATACATTCATACTGAAATGAAAACTATGAACTCTAAATCTGTTATATCAAGATTTGGAATTTTAAATGCCTAAGGACTTGAACAATCAAGTCTCCACATTGTCTCCAACTTAAAATTGTTTAGCAATGTATCCAAAGTAACATTGCCCAACAACAGTGTCTCCACTATCCATTATTGAACACACTTATCTATTGAACACTCCAACAACCACAAGTTGAAGGCTAAAACCTAACACAAAGGCACAAGTTGAATGCTCCTACAGCTGGCTAACACACAACCCATGGGTTCAAGCTTGAAGGAAGACATAGCTCGCATGGGTAGTGGGATTAGGACCTATGTCGCACATGGTTTGAGGTAAGTTGGAACCCTCTCATATAGAAATAATCTCATGTTTCCTATCATTTCAAGTAACATAAACACAAATTGTCAATATCTCACACACAACCATGACAGAGACAAATTAGGAGGTGTGGGAGGATCTGTTTTAGGGGAGGGAACATTTCCCTTTAGATTTTTTTATGAATTTACCATAAAAGGAAACATTTGGGAACATCCCCAATGGATTAATCCCATCCAGTGAGAAAGGGGAGTGCACATTCCATACCTTTGGGAATGCATCTCCATGTAACACTGAATATTTCAGTAACAAACCATCAGAAAGGCTAAATAATTAGAAATATTCAAGCTAAAATAGTAGGTTCTGGATGAGAACATTGTTGGAATGGAACCACTCTCAATTCTATGTGTGGTTGGTCACTTGTATCTGAAGCAATGGGTAGGCCATAAGATGTGTTTTCTCCAATTGCTAAAATTGTGCCTTCGACTGGATTAAAGGTCCAGTAATTAAACCTGGAACAACTCGTTAACATGGCAAATAGATACACTCATCCCTCTACATGGATTCATGTGGAATAATTCTCAAATTTTATTTTTCCTCTATATCCACGATCGTAATTAATTGATTGATTTAAAGAGAAAGTTGGAATTTGGAGAATTGATGTACATAAAGATAGGTAAGATTGGTGATATGACATAATTTACTATCCCTTAATAGCTAACATAGGTAAAACTCGACAAGGTGTAATAAAATATGGCAAAATGAAACTATCAATAAAACCTTGAATGTGATTTATGGAGGGCAGATAGGAGTAACTCTCATACATGCCAAACATTATATCTTATGCTAGAAATCGAGTTAATGCTTTCAGTAAAAAATCTAGTAGCAACATTTTCAGTAAAAACACCAAATAGAGAGCAAACTCACTAATCTAGGAGGCATTGTGGGCGGCATAGCCTTCATGTTCGTGGTGTTCCTGGTGCCTGGTGCGTTATCCCCCTTTGTCTAACAAAGCTGCATGTATGGTAAGAAACCAAACCTTAAAAAAATCGAGCAGATTCAGCTTTGTTCTAGATCCCTTGAACCAATCCTAAATATGATCCCATGAACTTGTTTGTGACCTGACGGGAGACAGAGTTCGTGGAGAAGGTGACGAGAGGCAAATTTCATGGAGGAGGTGAGAGATTGGTGGGAGAATGAGGGTATGTGTGTTTTTTTTTTGTTTTTTTTTTTTGTTTTAATTAAAAAATAATAATTTTAATTTTAATATTTGTTTTTTGAATTATATATATGTATGTATGTATGTATGTATGTATATACATCCATGTATGTATGTATGTATGTATATACATCGCATGGTCCACAACCTTGGTAATTATATAGGTTAATATAGTTACCTATAGCCCCTGACACACTAACCCATAACCCATAACTTACCTAACACTTATATATAGGCTATATTCATGGTTTATTTATGTGGGTTACATGTTAGGGCTATTTGCATGGGCTAGATGTATTATTAGGTGTAATACAAGTTAGGTTCATCTCTCATGTTAGCTGTGTTTCTTATATGTATGGGTGTGCATAAAAATAGGTGCATGGTTAGGCACAGGTTAGGAGCACCATAATATTAGTTGTCCCTTATGTATTTTTCATTTTATGTACATGTTTTATAAATGAATAAGTTCACTATTGGGTCATGTGCATGGGTTAGATGTTTATATAGTTGCAAAGGTTGCATGTATTGCTCAAGTTTATTAGGTGCATTTCCCTAAGTGCATAGGTGTGTGGGTAGGTGCATTAGTTCATATCTTAAGTAAATGGGTTAACTATGAGGGTTACATGTATGACTTGTTAACTGCATGGGTTAGATTTGTGCATAAGTGCATATGATGAGTTCATTGATTCTTTTAGTTATGTTCTTAATGTAGGTGCATGCGTGGGTTATACGCTTCTATTAGGATCACAAAATTCGCTTATATCTATGTATAGGTCCATATCCAAGTCCTAACATAATAAAGTTCAAAGCACTGATAGAAAATTCTATAAATGTGGCAACAACCTAACCCTTAGTCAATAACTTGCTAACATCATGGTGATGATTCAGATGATTGCGGTGATGATGATTGCAATGATTCTAATGAGGATGAAGATGATGATGAGGAGGAGGAGGAGTAGGATAGTGATGATGATAACAATGAAGATGATGAGGAGGAGGAGGAGGAGGAAAAAGATGAGGATGAAGAAGATGATGGTGATTATGATTATGAGGATGATGAGGATGACAATGATGATGATGATGATGATGACGATGATGAAGCTAATGATGATGGTAATGATGACGATGAAGATGAACATGATGAGAATGATGACGACGATGCTGCTGATGATAACATTGATGATGTTGATGATGATTATAACATTGATGATAATGAGGATGAGGATGATGTCGATGAGGAGGAGGAGGAGGAGGAGGATGCTGATTAGGATGAAGATGATGATGATGATGATGGGAATGATGATGATGATGATGAGGATGAGGATGATGATGGTGATGATGATGAGGAGGAGGAGGAGGAGGAGGAGGATGACGATGATGCTAATGATGATGATGATGACGAGGAGGAGGTGGAGGAGGAGGAGGAGGAGGATAGTGATGATGATGGTGGTGGTGATGATGATAACAATGAAGATGATGATGATGATAACATTGAAGATGATCATGATGATGATGATGGCAACGACGATGAGGATAATGATGATGACGATGAGAATGAAGATGATCACGATGTTGTTGATGATGATGATGATAACATTAATGATGTTGATGATGATTATAGCATTGACGATTATGAGGATGAGGATGAGGATGATGTCGATGACGATGATAATGAGGAGGATGATAGCAATGAAGATGATGATGATGATGATGAGAAGGAGGAGGTGGATGAGGATGATACTGATGAGGATGAATATGATGATGAGTAGGATGAGGATGATGATGACACTGAGGATGAGGATGACGATGGCGATGATGATGATGATGATGATGATAACTTTGAAGATGATGGCGATGATAACGATGATGCTAATGATGACGAGGAGGAGGAGGCGGATGTTGATGATGACGATGATGACGATGATGATGATGATGATAACATTGAAGATGATGATGATGATGACGATGAGGAGGAGGAGGAGGAGGAGGATGGGGATGAGGATGAGGAGGATGATGATGACAACGATGATGCTAATGATGATGGGGAGGAGGAGGAGGAGGATAGTGATGATGATGATGGGGGTGATGATGATAACAATTAAGATGATGAGGAGGAGGAGGAGGAGGATGATAAGGAGGATGTTGATGAGGATGAAGATGATGATAATGACGAGGAGAATGATGAGGAAGAGGAGGAGGATGACAATGATGGGGATGATGATGATGATAACATTGAAAATGATGATGATGACGACGACGATGAAGCTAATGATGATGGAAATCATGATAATGATGATGATGCTAATGATGATGACAATGAGGATGAAGATGATGACAATGACGATGACGACAACGATGATGATGATGATGATGATAACATTGATGATGTTTATGATGATGATAAAATTGATGATGATGACGATGAGGATGAGGATGATGTCGATGATGAGGAGGAGGAGGCAGAGGAGGAGGAGGAGGATGAGGATGAGGATGATGAGGTTGAAGAAGATGATGATGAGGATGATGATGAGGATGATGATGGTGATGGTGATGATGATGATAACATTGAAGATGATGATGATGATGAAGTTGGGGATGATGATGAGGAGGAGGAGGAGGAGGAGGAGGACAATGATGATGATGGTGGTGGTGATTGATGACAACAATGAAGATGATGATGAGGAGGAGGAGGAGGAGGAGGAGGGCGAGGATGATGCTGACGAGGATGAAGATGATGATGATGGTGATGATTATGATGATGTTGAGGATGATGACAATGATGATCATGATGATAACATTGAAGATGATGATGATGATGATGGAGACAATGAAGCTAATGATGATGGCAATGATGATGATCATTAGAGGAATTTTGAGGTCTAAAATGGTCCTCGAAACAAAAAATGTACTATCAAAATCAACTTTAAAAGAACCAATAACATTCTAGAGAATGACATCATCTATTATAGTTGAGATGGCATTGTTTGAGTTAAACGTACTTATCAAATTCTAAATGGTAAATGCAAACCCATGGTTAATAAATACTCATAATAATAATAAAAATCATAAATTCTTTTAGAATATAATATTTATATACTTAATAATTAAATACTTTAAAATAAAAATACTTTAAAGTACTTTCATATATAATAAATATGTTAATATAAAAAACAATATAAAAACAAAAAAAACTCAAAATCAAACTCATAATACGTACTTAATATAAAACTTATATAATATTATATAGGAGTAAAACTAATCAATATGAAGTAGAAGTAGTACTAGGAGTAGTACGTAGTACTTGCTTTATTAAATTTAAATTCAAATATGAAGTAGTACGTAGTACTTGTTTTATTAAATTTAAATTTAAAATTCCAATAGATATACGTAATTTAACATTTATTTAACAAATATAAGTTAAATTAGGTTTTAATGAATGTATGTAACTTATTCATATAAGTTTCATTTATTATAAATTAAAACTAAAGTATTTTATTTTAATGATTAGTACTTTTCTTTTGTACATTTAGGTACTAAAAGTACTCTTATTTCTAGTCATATCAAAGAAAAAAATTTATTCATTTTTATTTTTAGACATATTTTTCATTTAACTCAACCATAGTTATATAGATTGTAGTGGAAGAGGTGAGTTGTAAATATACTTTCCCCACAAAAAGACAAACTCATAATATTTTATTATATCTCTTATGAGGCCCATTTTAGACCTCAAAATTCCTCTAATGGATGTTAATGATGATGCAAATGAGGATGAAGATGATGACAATGATGATAACATTGATGATGATTATAACATTGATGAGGATGAGGACGATGTCGATGATGATTAGGAGGAGGAGGAGGAGGAGGAGGAGGATGCTGGCGAGGATGAAGATGACGGTGATGATGATGAGGAGGAGGAGGAGGATGGCGATGGTGATGATGATGAGGATGAAATCATTGAAGATGATGATGAGGACGAGGATAATGATGACGATGATGCTAATGATGATGAGGAGGAGGATGAGGAGGAAGAGGATAGTGATGAGGATGAGGAGGAGGAGGAGGAGGAGGAAGAGGATAGTGATGAGGATGATGAGGAGGAGGATAAGGATGACGACGACGATGATGACGATGATAACATTGAATATGATGATGATGATGATTCCGACAATGAAGCTAATGATGATGGAGATGATGACGCGACAATGAAGCTAATGATGATGGAGATGATGATGGCGGTGATGATTTCGACAATGAAGCTAATGATGATGGAGATGCTGATGATGTTGATAATGAAGCTAATGATGATGGACATAATAATGATGATGAGGATGAAGATGATGATGATGACGACAATGATGATGATGATAACATTGATGATGTTGATGATGATTATAACATTGATGAGGATGAGGATGATGTCGATGATGATGATGAAGGGGAGGATGATAACAATAAAGATGATGATGAGGAGGAGGAGGAGGAGGAGGATGCTAATGACAATGATGATGATGAAGCTAATGATGATGGCGATGATGATGATGATGATGATGCTAATGATGATGATGATGAGGATGATGATGATGATGATGATAACATTCATGATGTTGATGATGGTTATAACATTGATGATTATGAGGATCAGGATCAAGATGATGTTGATGATGAGGAGGACGAGGATGATAACAATGAAGATGATGATGATGAGGAGGAGGAGGAGGGTGATATTGATGAGGATAAAGATGATGGTGGTGATGATGAGGATGATGAGGATGAGGACAATGATGATGACATTGAAGGTGATGACAATGACGATGACGATGATGAAGCTAATGATGAAAGCGACGATGATGATGATGATGATGATGATGACGATGAAGATGATGACGACGACGATGATGATCATAACATTGATGATGTTAATGATGTTGATGATGATTATAACATTAATGATGATAGGGATGAAGATGACGATGATGATGAGGAGGAGGATGATAACAATGAAGATGATGATGATGTGAGGAGGAGGAGGATGATGTTGATGAGGATGAAGATGATGATGATGATGATGATGATTATGATGATGATGAGTATGACAATGGTGATGATGATGAGTATGGCAATGGTGATGATGATAACATTGAAGAAGAAGAAGATGATAATGATGACGATGATGCTAATGATGATGATGATGAGGAGGAGGATAGTGACGATGATAACAATGAAGATGATGAGGAGGAGGAGGAGGAGGAAGAGGACAGCGATGAGGATGGAGATGACAATGAGGCTGATGATGAGGAGGAGGAGGAGGATGAAGACGATGATGATGATGATTAGGAACATGACGATAATGATGATGAGGATGACGATGACAATGATGAAGCTAATGATGATGATGATGAGGAGGAGGAGGAGGATAGTGATGATCATGGTGGTGGTGATGATGATAACAATGAATATGGTGATAATGATAACAATGAAGTTGATGATGATGATGACGAGGAGGAGGAGGAGGAGGAGGATGTTGAGGAGGATGAGATGATGATGATAATGATGATGATGATGATGATGATGATGACGACGATGAGGATGAAGATGATGATGATGATGTTGATAATGATGAAGATGATAACATTGTTGATGTTGATGATGATTATAGCATTGATGATGATGAGGATGAGGATGACGATGATGAGGAGGAGGATGATAACAATGAAGATGATGATGATGATGAGAAGGATGATGATGATGATGATGATGAGGACGAGGATGATGATGGTGATGATGGTGATAGTGATGATGATGATGATGATAAATTTGAAGATGATGATGATGATGATGATGACGATGATGCTAATGATGATGATGAGGAGGAGGAGGCGGAGGAGGAGGATAGTAGTGATGATGATAACAATGAAGATGATGATGATGGGGAGGAGGAGGAGGAGGATGCTGATGAGGATGAAGATGATGATGATGAGGATGAGGATGAGGATGACGATGATGCTAATGATGATGAGGAGGAGGAGGAGGAGAAGGATACTGACAAGGTTGAATATGATGATGATGACGAGGAGGAGGAGGATGATGACGATTATGATGATGATGATAACATTGAAAATGATGATGATGATGATGATGATGATGATGACGACGACGATGAATCTAATGATGATGGAGATGATGATGATGCTAATGATGATGACGATGAGGATGAAGATGATGACAACGACGATGATGATAAGATTGATGATGTTAATGATGATTATAACATTGATGATGGCGAGGATGAGGATGAGGATGACTTCGATGATGAGGAGGAGGAGGAGGAGGATAACAATGAAGATGATGATGATGATGAGGAGGAGGAGGAGGAGGAGGAGGAGGAGGAGGGTGAGGATGATGTTGATGAGGATGAAGATGATGATGAGGATGATGAGGATGATGAGGATGATGATGACGATGATGTTGAGGATGATGACGATGATGATGATAGCATTGAATATGATGATGATGATGATGATGTTAATGATGATGAGGAGGAGGAGGATGAATATGATGATAATGATGATAACATTTATTATGTTGATGATGATTATAACATTGATGAGGATGAGGATGATGTCGATGATGATTAGGATGATGATGATAATAATGAATATTAGGAGGAGGAGGAGGAGGAGGATGAGGATGATGATGATGACGATGCTAATGAGGAGAAGGATGAGGAAGATGAGGATAGGGATGATGATGATTATGATGATGATGCTAACAATGAAGATGAGGAGGAGGAGGAGGAGGAGGAGCAGGATGTTGTTGATGATATTGATGAGGAGGAGGAGGAGGAGGAGGATAAGGATGACGATGACGACGATGACGATGATGATGATAACATTGAATATGATGATAATGATGATGATGATGATGATGATGCCGACAACAAAGCTAATGGTGATGGAGATGATGATGATGATGATGATGATGATGATGATGATGCTAATGATGATAATGATGAAGATGAATATGATGATGATGACAACAACAACGACAACGATGATGATGATGCTGATAACATTGATGATGCTGATGATGACTATAACATTGATGAGGATGAAGATGGGGATGAGGATGATGTCGATGATGATGATGAATAGCAGGATTATAACAATGAAGATGATGATGGTGATGATGAGGAGGAGGAGGAGGAGGAGGAGGAGGATGCTGATGAGGATGAATATGATGATGATGATGAGGAGGAGGAGGATGAGGATGAGGATGAGGATGAGGACGACGATAGTGGTGGTGATAATGATGATGAGGACGATGATGAAGATAATGATGATGGTGATGATTATGATGCTAATGATGATGACGATAAGGATGAAGATGATGATGATGATAATATTCATGATGTTGATGATGATTATAACATTGATGATTATGAGGATCAGGCTCAGGATTGTGCCGATGATGATGAGGAGGAGGAGGATGATAAAAATGAAGATGATGATGAGGAGGAGGAGGAGGAGGGGGTGGGTGATGTTGATAAGGATGAAGATGATGGTGATGATGATGATTATGAGGATGAGGATGACGATGGTGATGATGATGATGATAACATTAAAGATGATGATGACGATGACGATGAAGCTAGTGAGGATGGCGATGATGATGATGATGATTGTGATGATGCTAATGATGATGAAGATGATGACAATGTTGATGATGACGATGATGATGATAAAATTGATGATGCTGATGAATATGATGATGAGGATGAGGATGGCGATGATGTCGATGATGATGAGGAGGAGGAGGAGGATAACAATGAAAATGATGAGGAGGATGATGTTGATGAGGATGAAGATGATGATGATGATGATGATGATGAGTATGATGACGGTGATGATGATGAGTATGATGATGATGATGATAGCATTGAAGATGATGATGATGATGATGAAGATGATGCAAATGATGATGATGAGGAGGAGGAGGAGGAGGAGGAGAGTGATGATGATGGTGGTGGTGGTGATGATAACAATGAAGAAGATGATGATGAGGAGGAGAAGGAGGAGGAGGAGGAGGATAAAGATGACGACGACGATGATGATGATGATGATGATGATGATGATGAGAAGGACGATAATGATGATGATGACGACGACGGTGATGATGATGATGATGATGATGATGATGATGATGATGATGATGACGATGATGATGATGAAGTTGATGATGAGGATGATGAGGATGAGGATTATGTCACTAATGACTATGAGGAGGAGGATGATAAAAATGAGATGATGAGGAGGAGGAGGAGGAGGATGCAGATGAGGATAAAGATGATGATGAGGAGGAGGAGGAGGAGGATGGCGATGGTGATGATGATGATGATGATATTGAAGATGGTGATGTTGATGATGATGATGATGGTGATGATGATGATGAATCTAATGATGATGGTGATGATGATTATAATGATGATGAAAATGAGGATGAACATGATGATGATGATGATGATGATGATGATGTTGATGATGATGATAATGAGGATGAGGATTATGTCACTAATGACTATGAGGAGGAGGATGATTAAAATGAGATAAGGAGGAGGAGGAGGATGTAGATGAGGATAAAGATGATGATGATGATGAGGATGAGGAGGAGGAGGATGACGATGGTGATGATGATGATGATGATGATATTGAAGGTGGTGATGTTGATGATGATGATGATGGTGATGATGATGATGAATCTATGATGAGGAGGAGGAGGAGGAGGAGGAGGAGGAGGAGGATGAGGATAAAGATGACGACGAGGATGATGATGATGATGATGATTAGAAGGACGATAATGATGATGATGACGATGACAACGACGATGACGATGATGAAAACAATGACGACGACGACGACGACGATGATGATGATGATGATGATGATGAAGTTGATGATGAGGATGATGAGGATGAGGATTATGTCACTTATGAATATGAGGAGGAGGAGGATAAAAATGAGATGATGATGAGGAGGAGGAGGAGGATGTAGATGAGGATAAAGATGATGATGATGACGAGGATGAGGAGGAGGAGGATGACGACGGTGATGATGATGATGATGATATTGAAGATGGTTATGTTGATGATGATGGTGATGGTGATGATGATGATGAATCTAATGATGATGGTGATGATGATTATAATGATGATGAAAATGAGGATGAACATGATGATGATGATGATGATGATGTTGATTAAATTGATGGTGTTGATGATTATAGAATTGATGATGATGATGAATCATCAATATCATCATCATCATCACCATCTTCATTTGACTCAATATATGTATCATCATCTGGTTTAGAATCGTTGTCATTGAAATGATGACTCATATCAACACCATTATTAATGTCATTTTTGGTTATATATTCATCATCAATATCATCATTGCGTACTACATCATCTGCTATGTCATTTGGATGATCAAATTCTTAATTGGATTCTTCATATGAAACATCTATGGTGATGAACTACTTCTAATATGCATTACCTTCTTCTTCATCATCGTCTTCTTCCTTTGAATTATACTTGACCGATATTCCTCTTGGATCATATATAACAATGTATGACCAGCCTGCTTTACCTGGAAGCTCTGAGTAAAAGACCTGCTCACATTGAATTGGAAGTAGATAAGGCTTTGTACCTGATTCAAGTTCCTTTGTATTAACCATGGTATATCCATTGGCATGTTCAATAATAGTTATTTCAGGATCACATTCATTCATTCGTATATCATGTACCATTTGACCTCAAACATAACTATTTTAAAGGAATTAAATTCATGCTCAATTATATCTTCCAAATAACCATAGTAGCTATTTTCAGATACTTTTGTATGCTTGTCACTTCTAGAGGAAACATTAGTGACTTGAAAAACTATAGTTATCCCATAATCGAATGTTTTCTTCTTGTTATCTAACTTTTTGATGACAAATTTATGGCCATTGCACAACGTAAAATTATGGTGTATCAAATGCATCATACCCGACTCTGTAAATAAATATATAACAAGAAATACACAAAAGAAATACATTGATATAATGGGAAACAACGAAAAAAGTGAGCAGGGTAAATATGCTTTCCTTTTTATCTTTTAAACCACATGCTAAATCAATTTCCCTTTTCATAATTTCACCAGGATATTCTTCTCGATGACGATGCACTGTTTTAATCAGTTTACTCACCCCTTCCCATGATAAGGTACCATAGAATTATGTACATCGTTCTATCCATTCCTCCATCCAATCAAGATTGTTTGCAATGTATAAATGTAGTGCATCCCACTTGCGACTGACTATATGAAAAAATAACAATTGCGAAGTGTAATTTAGCTATCATTAAAGGAAATTAAGTTTACCTTAAAATACTAATGGAATAATAAAAATTACACGAGTAGTATGTATGTGTGTGTGTGTCTGTGAAATTGAAAAATTAAATCTACACCATCTAATTACCTTTCACTTTCCTCCTTCTACCTTTCCCCAACAGGACCTCCCCTTCAAATTTATTGATGGAGTTGGCATGCCAAATGCGAGGCAAATTGATAGTTTTTGCTAAATTTGGAAGATACTGACTAATGTACTCCATGGATTGATATACCATATATCCCTATACAATATAACCCTCAAATTGACATTCCTTTCCACCATCCACATTGATCTTGTGTGTACAGGTCCAGAATTCAATCTCCTCAACTTGGTGTATGAGATAGTGTTCTCGTGCATTGAAAAATATCAGAGCTAAATAATTCTGCATTTCACACATTAGATGAGGAATTTATCTCTTCCACTACCTAGCATCTTCTTTATGGATTTATTTAGATGAAAACCACCTACAAATGATGCAAGAAAATATCATTATCAACAAGATTGTGACATATATAATAAAGTTCCAACCTGTAAAACAAAATATCTCAATAAGCTATGCAACAAAGTGAACAAACATTTTCATGCATCTAAATTGTTACTTACCTCATGTATTTACCAAGATCATATATAATTGGTTTTATGTTGTCTCCAAATCTATTTGGGAGAGTTAGAGGTAGAGAATACTGTAATAAAAATCAAATCGTTATTTATTTCTAAATAAGAGACAACAATTACTAAAAAATGTACTAAATGGAAATTATATATGTAAATAATTACCTTGATGAATGTATTCTAGCCATGAATTTTAACACCATCAAAATCACCTTTTTCGTTAAGATATTTTGTATGTTTGACGAAAAACCTGTCGGAAACCTTATTTTCTGAATGAACTCTTTTATAGCATCGATCTGTTTCTCTGTCAATAACAATGGAAGACTAATATTTTGGTCCCCATATTCGACATTGGAATTAATTACAGTTTGAAATGCATAATTGGATTCTACATTGTCACTGCAAATTTTTCCAATTTAATCTTTGTCAGTCCTTCCATCTAAGATTCTCCATATCATTTATGTTACATTCTTCCCGATATGCATTGTATCGAACAAATGAGCTATTTATAGGTGGTCATAGTAAGGAAACCTACTGAGTTGTATGGGACAACTTTTCATTCCTCGTGGAATCACATTCATGCCTTAACAACATTCATTAAACATAAACAAAAACACATTAACAATAATTCATGACATCCATGGTAGAGAAAATTCAGTAAAAAAAAATTGGTAATATTACATATTTATATGCTACATATACAATTTGCATACCTAGACGATTTCTATTATATTCCAACTTCCCTGGGTGAGGTGTCATTCTTTGTGGTTTCTTTCCATTCTCTTCTTTACCATTGAAATTTTTTTTTTCAGTAGTTCTACCTATGGTTCTTAGGGAGGAAGTGCCTATACTCATCAAACACCTCCTTTATTAAACTTCTTGAATGATGAGATTTTATCGTAGGACCACAGACTAGACATGAAAATTCTCCCTTTGTTTGAAGACCTGCAAGATATATGTACTAATGTTATAGCATCAAAATATTATTAATTTACATAAAAAAAATGCATGATATTTACCTTAAAAACATATAATATTAAAGTGCAACAGAAAGTAACATACCACAAAAATGTGTTATCCTGGGAGCATCAAGAATTTTCCATGCAATTATTCCATGGAACTTATATAATTTTTGCCCTATTGGTCTAGAGATGTCATACATATTTATGCGAGCCCATAAGTTCAATAGCTCGTCGATAAGAGACTCAATATATACATTCATATATTTAAATTGGTACTTACCTAATTGATTCAACATACAATTCTATTTACTTATGTGTCCCAATATATAAAAGGTCTTCTCATGCAACAATGAAACAAAGAAATGAAATAGTATAATTACTTTCAAAAAAATACATGGAATAATCATTGCCAACAATGTGTCCTCTCTCTTTATCGGCATCCAAGGAGGAAGCTTATTGTTTATGATGAAAACAGGCCACACTGAGTAAGTCTAACAAAGCTTACCAAATGGATTGAAACCATCAATTGCCATTGAAAGTCTAACATGATGAGGTTCATCTTTAAAAATTGACCATTTTTATTCGATGTTCTTCAATGTGGAACCATATTCAAGCATTTGAATAATACCATCTTCACTTTTTTTCTTTTCATAGTAATCCATAAACTATGTTATCCTTTGGCACCTGATTAGTTGTTGGAAACGTGGAATTATGGGAATATAATGAAGAACTTTGCGAGGCACCTTTTTTGTTACTTGATCAGTTCAATATCTACTAAGTTCACATTTGGGAATTTGTTTTCTGATGCATATTGTCCATAATACATAATAGGATCATTAGGACATGCAACAGTAGCTTGATACTCCATTCCAATTTCTTTCATAATCAAGAATACCTATCAACATGTGCATGGTAAATTATTTGATGGTGGTAATAGAAATTCACCCAACAATATGCAACATTGACAAAAAAATGAAATTTAAATAATATAAACCATAAATATTGCTTATCCCTAATTTACTAATTAATTAACACTAAAAATAGAGGAAAATAGTCAACTTTTCATACCATGTGAAGATGCAATTAATACATTACATACCTTAGGATATGTGTGAAACAAGTGGTTGATAAACCATTCAAAACCTTCAAGTTCACCAACAACAATATAGCAGACATAATATTTTTTGTTGAGCCTTCATAAAGAGGTTCTTAGGACTTCTCGAGTAGAGGAACATCATGAATATCATGGAGGTTGTCCTGTTCTAGTGGAGAAATTGTGTCTTGGATCAATCTATTTATCTCATATTCGTCAATTGTATCAACCGCCATCTTCCTCCATAGGATCATTAAGAACTTGATCTTCATATTCTAATATCCATGTTCCTCACCTTGTAAAGTAGTATTTCTACTATTATGTGGCAAATATCAGGCGCTAGCGGTCGACATTTAGGGGGAATTGTATTTATATTTACAAACAATGTAATAACATTAGTGTATAATATACAACACATATATTTAAAATGATAAAACATTTTCTGAATACATGATCAATATTATTACAAGAAGTACATTATGTAATGAATAACGTATTACCAAGGGACGATATTCATACCGCCCTTCAGCATGCCCCTTCTCCTTATAATGTTTTTCATTTGTTGTTCTTAAAATTCTTCTCGTTCTCAAACCCCTGAAATCATTGCAAGGGAAATAACACTTTACATCAACCTTTGCCTCCAATGCTTCCTTGATCTCAACATACCTTTTATTATTTTCTTCCCAGGTATATTTATTTGACATTCTAACACCATTCTAATAGCCTATAAGAACAAAAAAAACTCAATCAATATATAAGTAAATTGAATACAAATGATATATATATGTATTAAAGGACATAGGAAATTAAAGGAAGTGACATGGAAAGTGAAAAATCTAATTAGTAAATGTCCCTCTATGGTCTTTAAAAATAAATCATCATGTGTATCTATCAAATTCTAAGTGACAAATCTGTATAGGCATTAGTATTGAGGAGAAAATGAATAGTCGAATCACTTTATGTATGAACCTACACATTAAAGGAGACAAAGAATTTTAAAATACTAACTTGGAAACCGAAGGAGATAAAAAAATCGATGTGTTAAACCAATATCGAACTCTTCAAATCACATATTGAACAATCAACAGAAAAATGGTTACAACTATAGCAAATAATTTGTTGGAATATGTTTTAAGAACATGTATTTATAGATCAATAATTGCGGTAGTTCCAACAAAAATGCACAATGATGAAATTTCAACAATAACAAAAATTCAATGATCGTTACTGTGATGACCGTTGATGTTGCACATGTTAAGTTTACCGTCGCTATAGCGATGAACCTTGTGTTTCATTGTTATTTCTATGAATATTTGTATCTATAGCGATGAAATGTAATTTTCATCACCATAGCGATCCTTATCAGGGGCCAAAACATTTTCTTTTCAAAAAAATTATCTGTTTATCCACAGAAATTTCAATTTTAACTTATTCGTGGCAATATTTCGTGGAAATTTTTGAGCCATGTGTACTAGTGAGTGGTTTGTTAGTTTTTCAACATTAAGCTAGCATTATGTTAGGATCTTTACTGAGAGAATAACAAGTACAACAATCAAACACAAGAGATAATGAACACAGTGTTTTTGATAGGGGAAACCATAAATGGAGAAAACCCCGCAACTTCCTCAGAGATAGAATCAGAATCAAAATAGTAGGTGATCTCCCAACAGCAGTAATATTCTTCTTGTCTAGTCCCAGTGTCTTCTCCTTCCTCAACTATGCACTACACTTGAGTGTGTGAGTGATGTGTGCTAAATAGAGATCTGGGATCTCTATTTATACTAATCCCAACATGACTAAATCCATACTAGGCCCAACCTCTACTTGGAGAGTCTAATAAACCTAGTGCCCCAGAATTGTGGGGACTTTAACCCTTACACAATCGGAGGGTTACCCACTATGACTTGACATGACTTGTTTACATTATTGATCCTCCCAATCGGAACATCGGGGCATGACAACATGACTCAAATACATAATAGATACATATCGGAATGAACATCGGGTTACAATACATAAGATACATATATGAATACATTCCGAAGTTACAAATACATCAACACTTCCTCTTAACTAGGAAGGTATTCTTTCGAAACAATTTTCAGCACTGGTCTTCTTCTCTGTATCAACTGGATCATCTAGTCATCTGCACCTCAGGTATTTTGAGTCATCTTTGTCTTCAATTCATCTTCATCTTTGAATCTGGATCATCTCTCGATCTAGATCATCATGGGACATCATCACTGGATCTCAATCATCACTCGATATGGATCATCACTAGCTATCATTACTGGATCTCAATCATCACTCGATCTGGATCATCACTGGATCTCGATCATCACTGGATCTGGATCATCACTACTGGATCATCATCACTAAATCTCGGTCATCACTCGATCTGCATCATCACTAGATATCATCATTGGATCTCGATCATCACTCGATCTGGATCATCACTGGCTATCATCACTGGATCTGGATCATCACTGGATCTGGATCATCACTGCTGGATCATCATCACTAGATCTCAATCATCACTCAATCTGGATCATCACCGATGCTATCTCATGATTCTTCTCGTCATAGGAAGTTCTACAGAGCTAGCCCTTTTTCATACTGGTTATAGGCCTAGCCATCATGTAGGTCTTCGCCCAACAATTACATCTGACCTACTCATCAGAAAGGCACGCCCAACACTCACATCTGATCATGTAGGAACCAATCCTATAATCATATCAGAAAGGCCCAGCACTCACATTCACCAGCATGGTAGGCACATCTACTACCATCTGTGAAATGGCTCTGCACTCACATCCATCAGTATGATAGGCACAAACTACTATCATCTGTGGAAAGGCACTGCACTCACATCCATCAGCATGGTAGGCACATCTACTACCATCTGAGGAAAGGCACTGCACTCACATCCACCAGCATGGTAGGCACATCTACTACCATTTGTGGAAAGGCACTGCACTCACATCCACCAGCATGATAGGCACATCTACTATCATCTGTGGAAAGGCACTACACTTACAATCACCAACATGATAGGCACATCTACTATCATCTGTGAAAAGGCATAGCACTCACATCCATCCAGGTAGGAACACATCCTGCTCACAATGATAGAAGGGCTTGCAATCATATCTAATCTTGTAGGAACCAATCCTATAGTCATATCAGAATGGCCCCTAGTCCTCGACTGAGCTACCTGGTAACTGACTAGGTGCCTCCATTCTCAAAATGGCAGTTGCCCTTACATCCGACCTGCTCGTCGGAATGGCCAACACTCACATCTGACATGGAAGGAATCTAATCCTTTAGCCATGATAGAATGGTTCAGCCCTTACATTTGATCAAGTGGGAACACATCCCTCTATCACATTAGAATGGCTTCTTAGTCCTAGACTGAGTTGTCCTGGTAACTGACCAGGTGCCTCCATTCCTATAATGGAAAATGCCCTTACATCTATCCTACTTGACAGAATGGTCAGCATTCATATCTGACATAGAAGGGAGCAACCCTATCACCATGACAGAATGGCTCAGCCCTTACATCTGACCATGGAAGGAACCAATCCTCTCACCATGTCATAATGTCTATGGGTCTCATCACTTTCTCTTGGAGGAAACCTCGATCTGGAGAACACCAAGCTTCTCCCTGAAGTACTCAAACTTCATCCTAGCCAATGGCTTCATCAATACATCAGCTATCTGTTCCTCCATCACAACATATTGGAGCTTCACTGCTCCCTTCTGCACCATATCCCTGATATAGTGATACTTGATCTCAATATGCTTAGACTTGTCATGGAACACTGGATTCTCTGACAACTTTACGCAACTCTGATTGTCACAATGTATACAGGTAGAATCCAACTGGAGATCAAATATATCGGATAGTAGCTTCCGCAGCCATACTGCCTCACAACTAGCTGAAAAAGCTGCAACATACTCTGCTTCAGCTGTACTCAGTGCCACATAGGATTGCTTCCTGCTAAACCAAGAGATCACACATAATCCCATACTGAAGCAACACCCTAAAGTGCTCTTCCTATCAGTGGCACTTCCTACCCAATCTGATTCAACATAACCCTCCAGGTTAATCTTTTGATTTGCATCATACTTGAGCCCATAATCAATTGTACCCTTTAGGTACCTCAGAATATGCTTTGCAGCAATCAAGTGAACATGTCTTGGATCTGTCAAGAATTGGCTCAAGGTGTTCACAGCAAAGCAAATATCTGGTCTCGTGTTCATCAGGTACATCAATGACCCAATCATTCGATGATACATCATAGCATCAACCAACTCTAATGAAGCATCACTCAATAGCTTCAGGTTTGATTCCATAGGTGTGGCCATAGTCTTACAGTCCATCATCCAAAACCTCTTCAGTATCTCTACTGCATACTTCCCTTGTCCAAGAAAGATTCCATCTGTGCTCTGCCACACCTCCATTCCTATAAAGTAATGCATCTTCCCTAAGTCCTTCATTTCCAACTCAGTAGCAATCTTTATCTTTGTATCAGTAATCAACCCATCCGTTCCTGTCACAAATAGATCATCTACATATAGTAGAAGCATTACTGGGTTGCCATCCTCAACCTTATAGTAAAGGTTGGAATATGATTTAGTCTTGGTAAAGCCCAAACTGGATAGAAAGCTATCAATTCTGCCGTACCAGGTCCTGGGTGCCTGTTTCAAACCATACAGGGCTTTCTTCAAACTGCATACATGAGACTCTCTGTCATGTGTCTCAAAACCGAGTGGCTATTATACATACACTTCCTCTTCCACTACACCATTCAAGAAAGCAGTCTTGACATCCATCTGGTGTATCTTCCATTTCATCACTGCAACCAGAGCAAGTACTGATCTGATGGAAGTGTATCAGGCTACAGGTGAAAATGTTTCTTCATAGTATATTCCTTCTTTATGAGAGAAACCTTGAGCTACAAATCTTGCTTTATACTTTTCAATGCTACCGTCTGCAGCATGCTTGATCTTGTAGATCCATTTGGAAGTTACAACTAACTTCCCTTCTGGTCTTGGGACAACATCCCAAACGTCATTCTTCATGATCGATTGATATTCTTCAATCATAGCATCCTTCCATTCTTTCTGTTCTGCCGCTTCTTAATAATTGGAAGGTTCTTTATCAATGAAATCACATAGTAAAGCTACATACCTAGAGCAAAATCTGGTCCTCTTTCTTTCTCTGTTATTCTCTTCTGGAGCCCCATATCTCTCTGCACCTTGGATAATTTCACGTACCCAAGCACGTTTCCTCTTATGAGGATTCTTCTCTAGAGGTGGATCTATAGGTCTTTGTGGTTCCTCGAAATCTCGATCTTCTTCGTTCATCGTTGTGTCATGAATTCTGGGTACTTCTACTTCTGCTTATTTAGGTTCTTCAGCAGGTCTCTTTCTGGATTTGTTGTAAGCTGTGTCTTCATCAAATGTCACATCCCTACTAATGTCAATCTTCTTGTATCCTGGGAAATAGATTTTGTAAGCCTTTGAGCTTTCAAAGTATCCCACAAATATTCCCTTCTTTCCTGAAGGATCTAATTTTGTTTTCTTCTCTTTTGGGATGTGTATGTACACAGGACAGCCAAATATTCTGAGATGGCTGACTTCTGGTTTCTTGCCAGAGAAGACTTCTTTAGGAGTCTTGTTCTCAAGTACTCTATGTGGATTACTGTTCTGTACATACATCGTTGTTCTGGCAGCTTCAGCCCAAAGATGCATAGAAGATCTTGATCATGAAGCATTGCTCTTGTAGCTTCCATGATGGTTCTATTCTTCCGTTCTGCAATCCCATTCTGTTGTGGATTATAAGGAGTGGACAACTCCCTCTTAATCCTTGATTCTTTGCATAGCTCTTTTAATTCATTCGAAGTGAATTCTCCACCATTATCTGATCGAATGGTTTTGATCTTCTTTTCAGTATGGTTCTCGATCAAGGATTTGAATTCCTTGAACTTACTGAATACTTCGTCTTTGTTCTTCATAAAGTAAACCCATGTCTTTCTAGAAAAATCATCAATAAAAGAAACATAGTATGCATACCCGCTTAGTGAGTTTGATGACATAGGACCGCATACATGGGAGTGGATGATTTCTAGTATGCCTTTGGCTTTGCTTTCGCTGCTAGGAAATTTCTTCTTCGTATTCTTCCCTTTCGCACATCCTTTGCAAACACCATCATGTTTTGCTTGGAATTCTGGAAGACCTTCAACAACTTTGCTTGCAATAGGTAGTGCTCTGTAATGCACATGTGCAAGCCTTCTATGCCAGAGTTCATTTGGCTCTACTGTGTCATGGACCAAGGCTTGTTCTGGATGGCCCTTCAATTTGTACAACCCTTCTTCTTGTTCTCCAATCACTATTGCATCATTGATAGTCTTACCTCTTGGCCACATGATGACTTGACCATCTATGAATGCAGCCCGCATCCCTTTTGTATCTAATGCTGATATGGAGAGAAGGTTCTTCTTGAGTCCTGTCACAAACAATACTTCCTTCATTGTTAGAGACTTACCAGATTCTAGCTTATATGAAGATTCCCCACTACCTTTTATTGGATATTGGTAGTCATCTCCTGGCTTCACCTTGTGAGGTGAGTCATGTTCTGATAGTCTTACAAAGGATTCCTTGAATCCAGTCATGTGTTTGGAAGCCCCACTATCTATAAGCCAATCATCACTTCCATGAGTAATGTTACCTGTGAGAGCGGAAATCAAAACATATTCATCCTCGCTTGAAGAGTCTTCACTTTCATATATGGTTCTCTTCCTAGATGGTTCATCATCCTCTACCACATGAGCATGATGTCTTCTTTTGTTCCCCTTCCTTTTATGAGAGTGAACCCTGTTCTTAGGACAGTCTTTTGCATAGTTTCCTTTTTCATCACATGTATAACATCTCACTTTAGATAAATCCTTTCTATTGTTATCCTTAGAATGAGAGTTATTACCTTTGGAGTAATGAGGATTTCTTCTTCTGCTTCTCTTGGAGTGAACTATGAGAGATTGGTATTCACTTCCCATCATCTCTTCTCGAGCTACTATCCGTGCTTATTCTTGAGAACATTCTTCCCATAGTCTGCTGAATTTGACTAACTTCTTTCTTGCACAGATTCCTTGGATGAAAGAATCCCATGACCTAGGGAGGCCATTCAAGGTAGTCAACACAATCTCTGCATTTTCCACTTCTTCATCAACATCTTCTAACTGTTCCTTGTTCTGGGAAACTCTTATGAAGTAGGACTGGATAGTCTCTACATTCTGAATCTTCACATTCTTCAGTTGGTTCCTCAGAGTCATTTTTCGGTTTATTTTCTTCCCTTCAAACAACTTGGTTAGGGCATCAAACATAGCTTTAGTTGTCTTGAGAGAGGACACCTGTGGGATAAGGTGATCCTTGATAGAATCAGCAATGATCCTCTTTGCCATAACCATCTTCTTCTTATGTAAGGCTTTTTCCTCATCTCCCTCTGGAACTGGAACCTCCTGATGGATGTAGGAGTCTAATTCATTCTCTTCCAGGACCAGGGAGATCCTATACTTCCAGGATTGGAAGTTATCAGCTCCCTCAAGCTTTTCATCAAGCTTGGTATGATGAGACATCTTAAATGAGAACCTCAAATGGAAATACAAAAGATTTTAGATCTTACTAGGTTCAAGATGTCAGATCTGAAACTTGAGCTGAAATCCTGTAGAGCTGGTTCAGGAGCAAATTAGGGTTTCGCTTTTTCGAAGTTCTGTCCACCCAAATTCCTTGAAATTTTTCCCTAACTTCGATTTTGGGGAGGAGATCAATCCAGGCCTGGGCTCACTAAAAAATTCCTCTTCTGTGAAAAGCCCTAATTTCCGACAGTAGTGATAGGTCCAAAACTGAAAAACCTCAGAATTGGATTCTGCTTCGACAGAAATATGCACCCTAAGGAGGAGAGTTGTTCCACCTTACTTTTGCTGAAAATCTATGGAGGAAGATCCACAAACTAGGAAGCCCTAGTTCCCGCAGTTGCACAGTGTCTTCTTCTCAGGTTAGCTCTAATCCCATGTTAGTTTTTCAACATTATGCTAGCATTATGTTAGGATATTTACTGAGAGAATAACAAGTACAACAATCAAACACAAGAGACAATGAACATAGTGTTTTTGATTGGGGAAACCATAAATGGAGAAAACCCCTCAACTTCCTCTAAGATAGAATCAGCACCAAAATAGTAAAAGCCCCAAAACAGTAGGTGATCTCCTAACAGCAGTAATCTTCTTCTTGTCTAGTCCCATTGTCTTCTCCTTCCTCAACTATGCGCTACACTTGAGTGTGTGAGTGGTGTGTGCTAAATAGAGATCCCAAATCTCTATTTATACTAATCCCAACATGACTAAAACCCTACTAGGGCCGACCTCTACTTGGAGAGTCTAATAACCCTAGTGCCCCGAAACTACGGGGACTTTAACCCTTACACAATCAGAGGGTTACCCACTATGACTTGACATGACTTGTTTACATTATTGATCCTCCCGATCGGAACATCGGGGCATGACAACATGACTCAAATACATAATAGATACATCCTGGAATAAACATCGGGTTACTATACATAAGATACATAGATGAATACATTCCAAAGTTACAAATACATCAACATGGTTATGGTAAAAGCCATGGTCATAAAAATTGGTTAAAGAACTAAGTTAATCTATGGACACAACTACAGTCAATGGTCACGATGGTTAATTGTGTTCAATATGTTTAATGGGAGTTAAGGGTTAGTGGGTTAAGAAGTTTCTACTTTGGTCGATTATGGTGTTAGTTAGGTTGATTAGTTGAGTAATGGCTTAGTGGTTAGTGAGTTATTAGGTTAGTGTGTTATGAGATTACAGGTTAGCTAGTTACATGGTTAGTGGCTAGGGGGAAAGGGGTTTGTGGTCAATTATTGTGAATTTTAGGTTTTTGGAATTATGGTTAATTTGTTAAGGATTATCAGTGAATGGGTTAGGGGCTACGAATCAATGGTTCAGTAGGTCTAGTGGGTTAGTATTTTATGGGGTTAACGTATTAGGGGTTAGGTTGATGTAATTAATATGGTAAACTATGGTTAAAATGGTTATTATTGGGTTAGTGGCTATGGCATTAGTGCGTTAGTGGGGTTAGTTAATTAGGATTTTAACGGGTTTTGGGTTCATGGGATGTCTGTGAGTTAGTAGTCAATGGATTGGTAGTTAGTGTATTAGAGGGTTAGGGAATTAGAAATTAGGTGGTTTGGGGTGAATAGTTTACATAAATGGTTATGGGTTAGTAGTTTTATTAAGCTAGGTGTTTCATTAGAGGAAATTTGAGGTCTAAAATGGGCCTCCTAAGGAAAATAATAAAATAATAGTTAAAATAATAAAATAATAGTTATTAATTTTGGAGGAAGAATGAAGAAAACTACTTTTTTTGTTTGTATTTTCAACATATCTCCCTATGTTTTTACTCAAATTCTGAGCGAGAGAGCTTGTTGGATGCAGAATTTAATTCCACATCCAACAAGTACCCACACTGCATACTTTTGACAGACCCCGCTACCCCAAAACCAAGAAATACCTGAAAAAATGTGATGATGATGTCATCATCACATTTTTTCAGGTATTTCTTGGTTTTGGGGTAGCGGGGTTTGTCAAAAGTATGCAGTGTGGGCACTCGTTGGATGTGGAATTAAATTCCACATCCAACGAGCTCTCTCGCTTAAAATTTGAGTAAAAACATAGGGAGTTATATAAAAAATACAAACAAAAAAAAGTAGTTTTCTTTTATGACAAATATGTCAATTCAACCATTATGGTTGACTCATTTTATTGAAATTCTATTGGTTCTTGAATTCCAACTCACAAAATTTATTGTTGGAGCGTTTTCTTATAAGGCCCATTTTAGACCCCAAATTTCCTCTAATGAGGGGTTTTTTTGGATTAGTAATTATATGAATTAATAGGGTTAGTGGGTTTGGAGATTAGGTTTTAGTGGGTTAATGTGGTCAATATGATCAACCATTATCAATCATGGTTAATAAAGTTAGGATAATCAATACGGTCAACATGATAAACATGGTCACCATGATCATTATGTCAATTATCGGCCATATATAGATAATAATAATAGTATATAAATAAGTAATATTTCCATGATGACTATGCCGTTAGTTATGGTCAACATGGTTAACACAGATATCAATATAATGGTCAATTTATTTATTAATATTTTGATAATTGTCCTTCTATCACACGTGACAAACATGCACCTGCTTAATATGATAATATTTACAATGAATATACAGATATATACATATTTATTAAATATTGTAACTGTAGTACCCCACCCTTACCATGCAAAAAAGGGTCATAAACATCATTTAAACCTAAGTGGATCATAATTGCTCTCCTCCCTCACCACCTAAGATAGAGTGTATTGACTTAAATTTGCAGGACATGAAGGTGGGATTTGATCCGCTTATGTGTGCATGGGTCATGAGATCATTTAATACAATCTCTTTGAGTGCAATCACACATTTCACTTGTTAAGCACCAAATTAGATATAGATATGCAATAAAAAAGAGCCATAAGAAATTCCAAACACTTTATTAATATACAAACCCTTAAGGAAGGGAAGCACCTTACAATTTATCCTTTTATGGAAGGATCCCTACTAGTGAAAACTCATATCTTCTCACCAATGGATCCAACCCCTTGGGCCTAAAAATTGAAGGATGTGGGGGTGGAATTTGATCCATAGTGATCATGAGATAATTTAATATATTCTCTCCATATGCAACCTTATGTTTCACCACTACCTAAAGGTGACCCTATGGTCCTAGTAACAAGCCCTTATGGGAGCTGAACCTTTCCCACTAGTTATCTAATCCATTTGGAATTTAAAATTGAAGGACAAGAGGGTGGGATTTGAATCACTTATGTGTTATTATTTGAAGGACATGTATGTGGGATTTGATACTTTGTTACCAACTAAGTTCCACTAATTTGGATTTCTAACTGAGTCGTTAGGGATGAACAATTACTTGTTAAATTTTCAAGTTCAAAAGTCCATGCAGGCCTTTTTAGGCTCTTTTTTAATTTTTTATTATGTTCATACCCCATGGGGAATTGTAATAAAATGAGTTATCATGATGAATTTATGTAAAAGGTTTGGTTTCCTAGGACTTATTCATCAATGCATTATTCCGCGGTGTTTTTTCCTTGTTAATTATCTATCGTTTTTAAACGATAAATAATTTTCAAGTTTTCACCCAAGCCTCCAAATCTCAAATAATTGCCTTGGTGGTTAGGAATTGAATGGTTATTAAAACCTATGTGTCAATGTATATTACCATAATAATAATTATTTTGATTCATTATGAACATGTCCTAAGTCCCCCATAGTTTTTTTTTAATTCCGTAAAAAAAATTATTATTATTTTCGTTTTAATAGGCTTATTTTAATAAGTTAATTGTAAAACTCTGTAAAGTCATAAAAGTGGGGCTAGGAGGTTGGTTTTGCCATGGGGGTGATAATTTTATAAATCAAAGAAACCACTTAACCCCTAAACCCATTTTCCTAAGTTTTTGAGTAATTATTTATCTCCAAAATTAATTACTACTCGAAAAACCCAAAAAATATCAAAAAAAGAGATAATTAAAAAATTCAGAAATTAAAAAAATAAAATAAACTTGCCAAAATTATTTCTTGTGAGTTGGAAAAGTAAAGTGGCAAGTACCCAGACATATTTGGAAGGTAAAACATTTTCGTTTTAAAGAGGAGTGAGCTTTGGAAATTTTATCATCCAAGAGGGGCGCATTTCCCAAGGTGGGGCACATTCTCTAGGGGACATTTGTCTTTTATGAGTTGAATCTCATTTTTAGAAAGTGTTAATTTTTCCATGAAGATGTTTCCATCATCCAAACAAAAATATTTCAACTTCCATCTCTTTCCTCAATTCCCAACTCTTTCCTTGAGCAAATCCGCCCCCCTCTCTTGCTAGGTTTTGTTATAAATAAGAGCATGTTCTCTTCATTCTTCATCAAAAGTCTGTGGAATCTCTGCTCCCATATCTATTGTAATCATTTTTGTTGATCATTGTTTAATGAAATAAAGGATTTGGAGGCATACACGTGTCAGGCACTAGTGTGTGGATTATATTTTGTGCTTGTATGAGGTATAAATGTATCAATTTCGTTCTTCATTTCATTAATTGTTATAACTGACCTTGGTAGGATTTATGCTAATTAATAGAAAGAATAATCAAGTTTGTTTAATTTTTTAGTTATTTTATTTTATTATGTGTGAAGATCAAGAAATTATATGTTTTAATTGCATGTATGCACATTTTTCTAATCTCTTATGGAAGTGATATCGGGTATAACATTTTGTTCGAAGTTTAGTTCAAGTTGTGCACATAGATATTGCTAGAAGAGGTGTTGGATATTGCTTGACTCTCCCATTTCTTGTTGTTCTTTTTCAGAATATCTAAATCCATCTGCTCTCCACTTAAGGACTCCATTGCCCAAGTATCCAAGCTTTCGAGGCATTCTTTCTCCCATTTTCTATCACATAAATTTAAAAAAAATTGGTTACTTGTTCTTCCTACATAGTTAAATCTTATTCATAATTTAAAGAATATCATACTAATATGATTTTTATATGCACTTAACAGCTCATATATGATTTTAAAAATTTATATTTTATAGATCTAACTTCAAGAAAGTACTTCTCAAAAGTTGCAAAAATTTATCTTTGAAAGTACTTAAGTTTATGCTAGAATTTTTTATATTTTGATTGGTTAATCCATCATTGTGAGCATAACTTTGTTTGTTGTTTTGCAACAATTTTTTATTGAGTAGAGAGGCACTTTGGCCAAATTTTGAATATCTAAGCCATCCAGAGACCTATCTTCTTACTTTTTCTTCTGTAGTCATGTTTTTGATGCCTTAAAACATGTAAAGTTGTGTTTCATATCCTATAAAGGAATGCAAATATCATTCATTTTAATCATTGTAAAAAAGATAAGCAAGTGGGAAACCAAGTTCCCACACCCCATCCCCCCAAGGGGGATTCACATTTTTTTTTCATTTTTTTCATTTGTTTTACTTTCTTGCTTTAAAATTAACAAATCCGACCGTGTTCTCGGAAACGATAGTATTAGTACTGAGATTTTAATTGATTCAGATTAAGGTTTAAAACTCTTAAAATAAGCAAGGATTCAATTCATGTATGCTCTTGTGAACACTACAGGCCATTGGTTGGATCGATGGAACAATCAGAAAGGGATTGGAGTGTATTAATTAGTCTAAAACTTAGGAAGTTGTGGGTAAATTATTCAAGTAAAGCGGGAAATAATAGAAAGTGGTCGTGGGGCCCCGTTACGCTACACCCTTGTCAGTGTAGTGTTGAAAACAATCTCACAAACCCATTTAACCCACACGTCACTATGAGAGCCACTTCCTAGTAAACCCAGACATATTCCTCTTACCCCTTGGCTATATTTGAAATCCCCTATTCTCTTAATAATCAGATCATCACCATCTATAATAAAATTGAGCAACAATCAACCTACTCCTTAATCACTCATCTAATTAATTTAAAATGAACCAACTAAGAAAACTACAATTGTTATCAAGACATCACTAGCAACCCAATCACACGCAAGCACTCCATCAACACTCATCTTTATTGCATCATTTATTTATTTCAGGATATTTAAATCAATTGATGTGTTGAGTGGAATGTCGTTACATATGTTGGTGACATAATTTATTTGTATATTATCTTTGTTTTAGTATTTATATCATTATATCTCCTAAATTAACTATTTTTCTTTCATAGATTAAAAAAACCTTATATTATTTTACTAGAGACCACCCCCCTTGGCTTCACTAGGAGATATCCTAGATGAAGGAGTCAAGATCAAGTGACAATGATTGACTCTTGATTTCCCCAAGGTAGCACCCAATGACTTGAATATTTATTCCACGTGATCCTAGGTACAGATTAGGAAGCAACATTTTGGCATCATTGTCGAGGATAAATCTTTATATTCCTGGAATACGACTTTGAGTTTTCTTTTTCATTTTTTATGCTTTGTTTGATGAACGTTGTAAGTTGAATATTTTTACTCAGATCATCTAGAGACTCCATTTTTTTTAAATTTACCAAGGAATTCAACAAGAAAAAAATATGAAGGCTTGCTTCGATTCATCCATGAGCCTAAAGAGGTCTATCGTAGGAGGAAAAGCAAGCTAGCTTCTCGTAGAATACTTGAAAATATTAGATATGTGTTAATCCTTGACATTCACCTTTTATTTATTGATAATCCTCAATCAAGTAATTCACCTATCGACATGGGAGACCTTTCTAAAACCTTGGAATTTACTGCCATTGTTGGTTATCCTCATCAAATCCCTGATAAATCCATTGAGAAGGTTCTTTTCATGGAAATGATGCTATAACTGTGAAGTCTAACCTATTGTATTTTACACAATGTTACACCAAGTGGTGCTATAATGTGAATTTTGGAAATGTAAAGATGAGGATCTTTGACTTATCCTTAGAAGTTGACGCATTTGAATGGTTCACTAATTTGGCTAATAACAAAATCAAAACATTCGACAGTTTGAGATAACCTTCAATTCAATATGGGGTGACAAGAAAGAGAATCGACACCTGTTGGATGCCTTGAATAAGACTAAGAAGATTGAGAATGAGACAATTGAGGAGTTTAATAAAAAAAATCACTGATTTGGTTGTAAGACTTTAAACCTCCCAATGCATATTCTCATATACTACATAGAATCTTTAGAAGGTGAGATGAGATCAGGGATAATTTTAGGGGCGAATTTTATCCAAGTGGGCTATTTTTCCATGTTTTTCTCCCAAAAAAGATTCACCATTTTGCATTTTTTGAAGCCCTGTTTCACCCAATTTTGATGGGGTAAAATTTTTTCACCCTAAAAATTGCCAAATTATTATATAAACAATATAAAATCCTTGGAAATTAATATATTTTTTGAAAAATATCGCCAATCATTTTATAGTTGGCACTTTAAAAATTGGTAATATTCCCCAACGTTTATACACTTTTAAATAAGTATGGTTCCTTAAAATCATCCCTGGATGAGATATCATCTAAGATATAAGGAGCCAACAACTCTACATGGTGCTGTGAAAACTACTGAAAAGGTAGACAAGAACATGCAAGCATATGGAAAATCCAATCTACCTGATTTTTCTAGGGGAAGTGCTTCCATTCCCAAACTGCATGATTCCAAGGGAAACACAGTTGAACTAGAAAGTAAATAGCAGACTAAGGAATCCATCAAGGAGATGACAAAATTAACAAAAGAAATGATGATAAATCATACTTCCCAAATGAATGCTATGCAAAATAGATTATGGCCATGGAGAAGAATCATGTTGGTCAAAATCAAAGAAGTTTTCAGCAAAAGGACAAATTAAGAATGAAAGAAGAAGTATTCTCCCCAAAAGAAAATACCTCCTAACCAACTTGAATCAACCAACATGGTTGATGAGGTTCCTCCCTATTGCAGACCTTGTGAAGAGTTCCATGAAGAGTCTACTTGTCCAAAATTTTGTTCCATAGTGGAACAACAACAGATTGAGACAAGTAATTTCATGGGATATCCTAGATACCTGTTGTAGCTACAACAGATCCCATGTTTTATACAAAACATGGGAGCCCCAATTTTTATATGCAAAAGGCGATGCTTAATTCCCTTAGTCATTTTGGGATTTTCATATTTTCTATGTCTTTTTCATGATTGATCTAGTTAACAATTTTTTAAATTTATGCATTTATCTGTGTTTTGGTGAGTTGTGGAAGGAATTAATTTTTCCCCAAAAATGTGTCTTTCCTGCAACTCAAATCCCGCAATTTGCGGATTGCGAAATTGCTTTGTAAATATTTTGAACTTTTCATCCCGCAACTCACAATTGCGGATTGCGAAGAGTGGTTGGGTTAATAAATTGTGTTGTGTGTTTCTACAACCTGCAGCCCGCAAATTGTGGATTGTGGATTGCGGAAAGGTTAGTGAAACTTTAAGATCTTTTGCATTCCCGCATCCCGCAACTCGCAATTGCGGCTTGCGGGAAGGCATTTACTTTGTGATGTTTTTTACGTCCCGCAACCTGCAGCCCACATTGCGGATTGCGGAGCGTCTTGGCCACATTTTGAGTTTGTTCAACCCACAACCCACATTGGGGATTGCGGATTGCAGAATGCATGTTTTTTTCAGTTTTAATTATTTGTTTTGATTCATTTTAGTTGGTTTCATTATCTTGGTGGTTAAGTTACCATGTTGTTCTTCACATTCCCCACCTAGATTTGGTCTTCGCTGCATACACTGATTAATTGAGATAATGGTCGGTTATTAGCTTCACTCTGGGATTTTGATTGATCTTATGGTTTCTTCTCTCATGATTTTGGATATTGCATTAGTTTGATATTTGAGCTTGATAGATCTTTATTTTAACTTTTCCATGCCTAGAATCATAATGTAAAGATTTTAAATAATTTTAGTCTTTGGGTTTGTTTGCTTATGTTAGTTTAATATTTTTAAAGTTTGGATTAAGTTTATTGAAATTTTTTAAATATTCACGGTCTTGCTTTTACTTCCATTAGTTTAATTTGTGTATTTCATTAAATCCCTATATTAAATTTATACACAATTTGATGTTATGAAAATTAAAAGAACACATGTTTTAATTTGTTTGAGTTCTATTTTCCCTAATTTCTAGGAGACTTGGTCTTGTGATTATTTGAAAATTAGTGGTATTAAAGTTCAACATTCACGAATGTGAAATTAGTTTGATCACGGATAAGTCTTTTATTTTCAATAAACTGATTTGATTTTGAAAATATAATTTCCATTTTTCCATTTTGCAATTTGATTTTATATTATTATTTTGCAGAAGAAAATACTATTATTCTTTTCTTGGTTTTCTATTCTTGGAAAATGATTATGTTAGAAACCTATTTATGGAATTCATTAACTCTCCTATATTATAGGAGTGATTCTTTTCCTATATACGTAACTTGTTCTAACATTTATTTTCTTAAGAATTAAATTATAAACGTTTTTTATTTTTTCTAGGTTTAGGGTTTTCAGACATTGGATTTTCTTTGTAAATAATTTCTAGATTTTTATCTATTGTTATTTCATTACTTCGTTCAATAAATAAAAATTTGCAATTTTCCAAGCTTCCCAAGTATTTTATGCATTTTTGCAGATGAAGGATATTTGATTTTAATTGTTCAAATTTTAATGTTCCTGCAATCTGAAATCCGTAATTAAAACATTATTCTTGCAACCCGCAATGCGGAATGCATATTGCGGGAGGTAATTTTTTTCTTATTTCAAATTTAATATTCCCGCAACTCGCAATTGTGGGATGTGGATTGCGGAAATCACTTTTGCAAATTCTTATTTTTTCATTCCCGCAATTTTTTTTGAACCATAAGTTTGTCTTATGTTATAATTTAATTTATTTACGGGTCCATAAATTTTGGTAATTTTGTTTTTTCTTTTACATACAGTTTTAAAGTTTCATTTCGATTTGTTTAGATGATTTTTCCAAATTCAAAATTTCTTTCCCGACATTTCATTTTCGATATTTTGGGAAAAATAATTTTGGATTTTTTGTTTAGTTTTATTCATTTGGAAAATAATCGACATGGATAATAGATTCAATTGTTAAGATCAATGGTCATGATTCACCCAACCATAAAATCAACGGTTTTTTATCTCTAACTTTCAATGGGAATATATTGATATTTATAATTCCAAATCAAACCCGATATAGCTCATTGGAAAGCTGGAAGAATGAGGAATGATTTGGTAAGATTATTTTTTCCATCTGAATAGCTTAAACACCCTAAAAATATGCTTGAACGGTCAATTTTGGATTTGCATAAGATTTGTTCATTTTCATTATTTTTTATTTGTAGATGAATTATTATTTGTTTTAGATTTCTTTCATTAGATTTGGAATCATATTTTAATTTATCTTTTGAATTGAACAGGTGTGGATTTGGGTTTTGAGGAATCAAATTGAACAATTTATATCCCAACTTGAAAGTGATCAAAGCGTATCAAGTGGAAAGAAATGATCTTTGGACATGATTTCTCGACCGATGGAGATGAATCTGGAAAATACGAGACATGGTGTTTGTGAAGAAGATTCCCAATTAGTTTTTTAATGAGAATAATCTGCAAAAATTTCTTCATTTAAAAGATCCGACTGGTTTTTCAAAACGGAATTTCCCATATTTTTCTCATGGATAGATCTGGCAGATGAAACAACTCAGCTAGTTAGCTCAACTATTGGGGGAATGGATCTTATCTTTTCTTGTAATTTTATCTATATAAATACCTTCCTTCTATGAAGGAAGAGGGATGGGGGAGAGAGGTGGTCTTTGCAAACTAGAAGGATTGTAATTTTTCTACTAAACTATTTTCTTTGTATTTCTACTTGGAATAGAGCTAGACAGAGGAGGATGTTGATCATCAATGTTTAGCTTTGTAAATTTCTTTATGAAACTGAAATGACAATGTGAACCTTTCCCTTTTTTGCAGTCATTCTTCATTTGTTCATTCGTGCCTAGTAAGATTTTTTTGTTACCTACTTTTGAATAGTAATTAGATTCATTTTTTCTGCATTTCTGTAGTATAATTGTTAATATGATTATGTTTAATGATTTACATAAATGATTCTATGTTCAAATAGTTTTAACATAATGAAGATAATGTTTTACTTCTCATCATTTAGAATTGATGTGTTGATGATGTTAATGATTTTTTTTTTTTAAATTTATTGACAATCCAATTATTTTTTTTAGCATTAGATCATTCTCTCCACATTAGATTACTTCGCTCCTGGATAAGCTATTAGTTTACTTAACATTTAGATAGGTTAGTATTCTGGTTCATATATGTATTTCTGTAATTGTAGAAGTTCTTCTAATAGTTGTAGAATTATTAATTGTAGATTGCATTCAAATCACATTTAGGATTAGTTTCAGATCTAATTCGACGTCTCCCTTTCGAGGAGAAAAATCACCAAATCATAGAGTGCCAGCGGAGGCTGAATATCCGTGGGTGTTAACCACACCAAACAGCTCAAGGATAGGGTAATCCTTACGTAGGATTATCTAAAGCCTTTGGCTGGGTTTTCATCCCCTATTGTTTGCCTTGGACACCATTCCAACACCTACACAACCGAGGCATCAACAAATGGTGCTAGAAGGAGGGCCATCAGACATGTAAGGTCATTTGAGCTATCTTGATCAGATCATCTAAAAATGGCTCCACGCCAAAAATCTGTATATAGTTAATGGCTCCACGCCATTTAGTTGTTTTTCTAGACAAATTACGTTTCATTTTGAAACAGAGTTGTTAAAGTAACTGACAGAAGTAAAATTCGATGGTGAGGGAGAAATTTTAGCACAAGAACATGTTTTTCAATTTACTTATAATTATTTTGTTAACGAAATTTTGGATCAAGATGGTTTGTGCAGATTTCTAGCCTTCACATTCGAAGGACGATTTAAAGAATGGTTTGTAACTTTGTCTTTTTCTTCTATCCACTCTTTTGAACATTTTGTAGATCTATTTGCGCTTTCTTTTGGACATTATGACTTTGTTATATTATGTAATGAATGGAAACAACTCACTATAAAGAATGGTGAATCATTATAAGATTTTGCAATTAGAACTTTTAATCTCTATTGTAGATTCCCTCAAATAGATCGTCCTATGATACATGAATGGTTTCAGCATAATAGTTCTCTTTTACATGAATCTGATCAATTAGTAGATGATAAATTTGAATTATACACTGATAATCATCCACCTCTTGGTTTATATTTGCATGAAGAATCTAAGGATTTAAAATTTTTAGAAATGACTTCCTCCTCTTTCTTAGAAATGGTTCATAATCAATATGATGATTCAGACGAATTAAACGTTGATATTTCCATGTCTATTTCACATGAAATTCTAGCTGATCATGAAGAAGATCATTTTTCTATAGAAGATTATTCTAAAGTACAAGAGAATAGTTCTAATCATAATATTGAACCATCTTCTTCTAGCATAGTAAAGAGCTTTAAGATCCTAATATTTATTATTCTTTTTATACTTAAATAGATCTTGAATCAACTAATTGTTATGAAATTTGTGATATGTTTACCTAATTACCATTTTCTAACCTAAGTAATTCTGTAGGAGAGCATATTTCACAAAATCATGATATTACATTACAAGAAGAAGAGGATTATGATTTGAAACCTTTCATACATATCTCTTTTGAAGAGGCAATCCCTCTTAAGGAATATCGATTTGAAAATATTCTACAAAGAGATGAATTCCATGCATTTATTTCCTCATCATATTTTTCTATGTACCATGATCTATTTGATAACAATGGAATTCAATCATATATTTCATATTATAATTCTCCATTGTTAAGTCTTAAAGAGGTACAAGTTAATTATGAAATGCATGAAGAGGACCAAGAAGATTCTTATCCTTGTCATCAATCTATGCCTTCTTGTCATTCTTCTTTGCTGGAAATGAATACTATTTCTAATGATTATTTTCAGAATTTTTCCTTTTATGATCCATCATTCAATAAAAAACATTGTCTTCTTACAATCAATTACTTGATGGAGAAGATTCTTATGAGAAAGTTAATGATACTAGTTCTACATTTATAACTTCGCATATCTTTAGTTCTTCTCAAGTAAATACTCAAAGGCAATTTGATCTCCTTGAAAATTTCCAATTATTAATCAACCAATTTATGATGATTGTTATTATAATGAATTAGAACAAATTGGATCTGATTTGAGAAAATGTTTCTAAGGAGAAAATTGATCAAAAGAAAGATTTGAATTCTTATAATACTGATGTTGATTTTCTTTCAAACAATTCATTTCATTGCATAAGTATTTCAAACTCTTTTTGTCATTATTTTGATTTTCATTGTACATACCATGAATGGGTTTCTGACTGGCTTGAGAAATCTTTCTTAGCAAGATTTCATCATTATGGTGAAACTATGTTTTCCTTATTTGTATATAAAGATGGTAAGATTCCATTATGTTTATTTGTACATAAATTTCATCTTATTTGCTTTAATGCATTCTTTTTTCATTTTTATTTGCAAGCATTCATATCATGCTTTCTAATTGTTCACTTCTTCCTTTTTGTAGGATTCCATATGCTTTCATGGTTGCATTGGAAATTCGATTATACCTAGTTTTGTTTTGTTTTTAGAGTAATGTAGGAGTAGGAGTAGGAGTAGGTATAGAATAGATTAGTTTTATCATTTCTTTAATAATTTAGACTACTCTTTTGGTTTTCTTCAATAAATATTTGCAACAACAAGTCAATTGCAAGTTGGAATCGATGCTTCTTCATATGCATTCAGGGAAGTATTTTCATTCTCTTCCATCTTCTCTTATTTATGCCCTTGCTGATTATTTTATCGGTTCAAAGAATTCATGTATGATTTATGTCTTTAGTTTCAAATTATAATTATATTTTCATGAAATGTTTTGAATTAATTCTTTCCGAGTTAATAGTTTTGGATAAGCACTGGAAAAAGGGGGTTTTACATATTTTGTTGTTGCAAATTGAACACAATTTAGTTTAGTTTCTTTCTGTAAATAATTTTAATAATGAAAGACAAATTATTGTCCTAAACAACTATATGCAAAGCAACAAATATTGATCGTAATTATTCAACTGAAAGAGAATAAAATTATTTTAAGAGTTGTATTATAATCAATTCAATTTACAGATTCAACACATTTTCATAATGAATTGATATAGTTATTCTCTTTACAATAAAAAAATTCATTTAATTTTACAAACAAATCTTTCTATTCGCATGAGACACTTTTTTAAGGCATATTATTTTCCTTTAAGCTCCTTTATTTGTTTTCAATAAAGACCTAATTAAATATGATATCTCATGATCTATTAGAAACAAAATTTGTAATCACTAGTTTTTTAGTGAGTGATATAGTTGTGAGATTTTGATTTACCTTTGGTTCCACTTGTATATATGTTTGATTTTAGCATTTTCTTCTCTTGCTGGTTTGTTTTGAGTTTTTCATGATTTTCGCTTTTAAAATAAAATAGCTTATCACTCTTTTACAGTCTTAAGTCTTATATTGTAAGGAAGTTTTTATAAATGTTTTCTCCTTGTAGCAATTCAAATGTTTTGATTAGTTAATTTCTAATTGTGAAAAATCAATAACCGACTAAGCTGATAATTCTATTTGAATCTTTCCATCATTATCCTAGAAATTTATCTTTAACTCAACATAAACATATAAGTTTGAATTTAGTTACTTTTAAGGGAATCAGTTTCTGGAAAGAAGTTTCAATCTATAAATATCAGTAATCTATAGATTCCTTACGCCATCCTTACTCTTAAGGAGTTTCTAATTCTTCTCTCCCATTTACTAGGATAACTCAAATTGGGATTAGCACATTACACATAGTTTGCATATTTCTTTAAACTTGCTATTTGGGATATAAGCCATCAGGAAAAACAGGTTAAAAGATGTCTCTGTCGAGGCTATGGATTCCTGCGGGTTGCAGTGGCTCCGTCTGTGGTGTTTTGGGATTCCAAATCATAAATATTATATATAAATCCTTAAGAATCCTTTTCCATCCCACACTCATAGAGAGTCACATGATGTTGCTTACCCATTAGTAAATTGAGTCACTGTATAGCTATGTATCTAAATCAATAAACTGGGACAAGAGCACTTGGAAGTGGGGTTAAAAGGAGTCCATGTCGCGGCTATAGACGCCAACTGGTAGTAGGGTTCTTCATGTGGTATTGGAATAATTTCTTAATACTATGTCTTATATGATTATCTTTCTTTCTAGAGGTTAATTTTTGGTAAAGTTCTTGATTCTTACATCTTATAAATAATTTATTTTGAAAAGAATTTTATCTTAAAAAAGGTTCTTTGGATAATGATGGGAATGAATTGGATGTTTTAGAAGATTTGAAGTCTGAACAATACTATATCATTTAGTGATAAAGCTATTCAGATTATTTGAGATGTAGCATGTGAAAGCATTTTATTTTCATCCTTAAGTTTTAGATTTCAATACTATAATTTAGAGATAACTGGTTCTTCCCACCCAGACGCCATTTGTTGTAGCTACAACAGATCCCATGTTTTATACAAAACATGGGAGCCCAAATTTTTATATGAAAAAGGTGATGCTTAGTTTCCTTAGTCATTTTGGGATTTTCGTATTTTCTATGTCTTTTTCATGATTGATCTAGTTAACAATTTTTAAAATTTATGCATTTATCTGCGTTTTGGTGAATTGCAGAAGGGACTAATTTTTCCCAATGTGTGTTTCCTGCAACTTGAATCCTGCAATTTGTGGATTGTGGGATTGCTTTGTAAATATTTTGAACTTTTCATCCCGCAACCCACAACCCACAGTTGCGGATTGCGAAGAGTGGTTGGGTTAATAAATTATGTTGTGTGTTTCTGCAACCTGCAACCCACAAATTGCAGATTGCAGATTGTGGAAAGGTTAGTTAAACTTCAAAAGCTTTTGCATTCCCACATCCCGCAACCCGCAATTGTGGATTGCAGGAAGGTATTTACTCCACGATGTTTTTTTTAAGTTCCGTAACTCGCAACCCATATTGCGGAGAGTCTTTGCCACATTTTGAGTTTGTTCTACCCGCAACCCACAACCCGCATTGCGGATTGTAGATTGTGGAATGTGCGTTATTTTCATTTTCACTTATTTGTTTTGATTCATTTGAGTTGGTTTCATTATCTTGGTGGTTAACTTACCATGTTGTTCTCCACATTCCCAACCTAGATTTGGTCTTTACTGCATAAACTGATTAATCGAGATGATGGTTGGTTATTAGCTTCACTCTGGGATTTTGATTAATCTTATGGTTTCTTCCCTCATGATTTTGGATATTGCATTAGTTTGATATTTGAGCTGGACAGATCTTTATTTTAACTTTTGCATTCCTAGATTCATAATGTAAATATTTTAAATAATTTTAGTCTTTGGGTTTGTTTGCTTATGTTAGTTTAATATTTTTAAAGTTTGGATTAAGTTTATTGAAATATTTTAAATATTCATGGTCCTCCTTTGACTTTCATTAATTTAATTTGTGTATTTCATTAAATACATATATTAAATTTATACACAATTTGATGTTATGAAAATTAAAATAACACATGTTTTAATTTGTTTGAGTTCTATTTTCCTGAGACTTGGTTTTGTGATTATTTGGAAATTAGTAGGATTAAAGTTCAGCATTCAGGAATGTGAAATTAGTTTGATCATGGATAAGCCTTTTATTTTCAATAAACTGATTTGATTTTGAAAATATAATTTCTATTTTTCCATTTTGCAATTTGATTTTCTATTATTATTTTGCAAAAAGAAATACTATTATTCTTTTCTTGGTTTTCTGTTCTTGGAAAATGTTTGTGTTAGAAAACTATTTATGGAATTCATTAACTCTCCTATATTATATGAGTGATTCTTTCCCAATATAGGTAACGTGTTTCTAACATTTATTTTCTTAAGAATTAAATTGTAAATGTTTTTTTATTTTTTATAGGTTTAGAGTTTTAAGATTTTGTATTTTCTTCATAAATAATTTCTAGATTTTTATCTATTGCTATTTCATTACTTAGTTCAATAAATTAAAATTTGCAATTTTCCAAGCTTCCCAAGTATTTTTATGCATTTTTACGGATGCGGGATCTTTGATTCTAATTGTTAAAATTTTAATGTTCCCACAATCCGAAATCCGTAAATGTGGATTCTGGTAAGGTCTAATTTTTCCATATTTAAAACATTATTCCCGCAACCCACAAGCCGCAACGCGGAATGCTGATTGCGGGAATAATGTTTTAAATATGGAAAAATTAGACCTTACCGCAACCCGAAATTGTGGGATGCGGATTGCAGAAATCACTTTTGCAAATTCTTATTTTTTCATTCCCACATTTTTTTCAGACCCTAAGTGTGTCTTATGTTATAATTTAATTTATTTATGAGTCCGTAAATTCTGGTAATTTTATTTTTTCTTTTACATAGAGTTTTAAATTTTAATTTTGATTTGTTTAAATGATTTTTCCAAATTCAAGATTTCTTTCCCGACATTTCATTGTCGATATTTCAGGAAAATAAATTTTGTATTTTTTGTTTAGTTTTGTTCATTTGGAAAATAATCAACATGGATAATAGATTCAATTGTTAAAATCAATGGTCATGATTCACCCAACCATAAAAATCAACGGTTGTTGAGCTTTAACTTCCAATAGCAATATCTTAATATTTATGAATCCAAATCAAGCCCGAGATAGCTCGTTGGAAAGCTGGAAGGATGAGGAATGATTTGGGAAGATTATTTTTTCCATTTGAATAGCATATACAACCTGAAAATCTGCCTCAACAGTCAATTTCGGATTTGCATAAGATTTGTTCATTTTTCATTATTTTTTATTTGTAAATGAATTATTATTTGTTTTAGATTTCTTTCATTAGATTTGGAATCATATTTTAATTTATATTTTGAATTGAACTGGTGTGGATCTGGGTTTTGAGGAATCAAATTGAACAATTTATATCCCAACTTCAAAGTGATCAAAGTGTATCAAGTGGAAAGCAATGATCTTTGGATGTGATTTATGGACCGATGGAGATGAATCTGGAAAATCCGAGACATGGGTTTTGTGAAGAAGATTCCCAATTAGTTTTTCAATGGGAAGAATCCGCAAAAATTTCTTCATTTAAGAGATACGACTGTTTTTTCAAAACAAAATTTCCTAGATTTTTCTCATGGACGGAACTGGCAGATGAAACAACTCAACTAGTTAGCTCAGCTATTGGAGGAATGGATCTTAACTTTTTCTGTAATTTTTTCTGTATAAATACCTACCTTCTAGGAGGGAAGAGGGAGGGGGGAGAGAGGTGGTCTTTGCAGACCAGAAGGATTGTAATTTTTCTGCTAAACTATTTTTTGTGTATTTCTACTTGGAGGAGAGCTAGACTAAGGAGGCTGTAGATCATCAATGTTTAGCTTTGTAAATTTCTTTATGAAAATGAAATGGTGATGTGAACCTTTCCCTTTTCTGCAATCATTCTTCAGTTTTTCATTTTTTCCTAATAAGATGTTTTTGTTACGTACTTTTGAATAGTAATCAGATTCATTTTTTCTGCATTTCTGCAGTATATTTGTTAATCTGATTATGTTTAATGATTTGCATAAATGATTCTATGTTCAAACAGTTTTAACATAATGAGGATAATGTTTTACTTCTCATGTTAGAATTGATGTGCTGATGATGTTAATGATTTAATTTTTTTTAAATTTATTGACAATCCAATTATTCTTTTGAGCACTAGATCATTCCCTCCACATTAAATTACTTCGCTCTCGGGATAGGTTATTAGTTTACTTAACATTTAGATAGGTCAGTATTCTGGTCCATATATGTATTTATGTAACTGTAGAATTTATTCTAATAGTTGCAGAATTATTAACTGTAGATTGCATTCAAACCACATTTTTTATTAGTTTCAGATCTAATTCAAAGTCTCCCTTTCGAGGAGCAAACTCACCAACTCATAGAGTGCCAGCGGAGGCCAAATATCTGTGGGTGTTAACCACACCAAAAAACTTGAGGATAGGGTAATACTTGCATAGGATTATCTAAATCCTTTGGTTGGGTTTTCATCCCTTGTTGTTTACCTTGGACACCATTCCATCACCTACACAACCGACACATCAACAATACCCTGACTATATAAAATGTTTTATTATTGTTCGTCCTATGTCAAAAGAAAAAGGAAACAAGCAAGAGAATACAATTAGGAGAAGGATAATGCAACAAATATTTTTGGTGAAAAACCTACTCCTGAGCAGATCTTTCAGTAGTAAAAATTCATGGTCTATCAAAGAAGAAAGAATGTGATCCCAACCAAATCATATCAACACATTCCAAAGGTTAAAATTTCTCCCCATGTAGATCTGAATATTGATTTGGGTAATTGGTTTTCAAGTGCTATAATTCCTCTCCCAGTAATTGAGATCCTGAAAATACCTAGACAAAGAGATATTTTCATAAAAACCTTAGAGGATTCTAAGGAAAATATTGTTTAAAATCCTAAAGAAGTCTGTTATCTCCCAAAATAGCACCGTCATTTTTGGGTGATAGAATGGGTCAAAAAATTTATTTTTGTGAGTCTTGGTCTTCAAATTTGAAAATCTCAGCTTTCGGCAGTTTAACTTGTCTATTTTAGCCTAGTTAACTGCCGAAACAGGCCGTTTTCGGTAGCTAAGGCACTCTGTCAGAATGACCTTAGCTGCCGAAAATGTTTCCATGTGCAAAAAATAATCTCGTGCTTCCAAATACGCTCCAATGTCCAGCTATATGGTGACTTCATATACAACACCTTGAAGAGCTTTATCAGCGGTACAAAGATCCTTACACAAGATATTATTATGAAAGATTGTTATTCTTTAGATGTGTTTGTGTTATATATGGTATCGCATAGAGCAGAGCATTAGCGAGTAAGAGAAGAAAGCATTCCATTAAGGAAAATCTCCTCGATGCTCGCACAATCTAATTGGTGCCAATCCACACACGAGCCTATCCGAATCTCTAATTTCAATTCTACATCTACGCAATCGGTAATCTGTATCAAGGGATGTAAGAGATTATCCTTGTCCTCAGCACTGTTGAAGGGCTACACAAATTCATCAAGGCAGAATTTGGGCACTGTATCGATTTTCACTTTGAGGGCACAATTGGGCGAAAAGCTCAAAGTCATGGCCGCTGCCGATCGGCGATATTCTCTTCCAGAGGACTCACTGTTTCTTGGATTTGATAGCTCTATACAGTCTCTCAAAGCAACTGTTTTGGACTCTAATCTGCGCATTGTCCTCTCTGAATCAGTTCATTTCGATTCAGAGTTACCACATTACAAGACAAAAGATGGAGTATATAGAGATCCATCAGGCAATGGGCGTGTTGTGTCATCACCTTTGATGTGGATAGAAGCTCTTGACCTGATACTGAACAAATTGAAGAAGGCAGAACTGAAGTTTGATAAAGTCAGGGCGATTTCTGGAAGTGGGCAGCAACATGGGAGTGTTTATTGGAGAAAGGGAGCCTTGGACTCCATTCTAAAAGGAGCAGGAACTGTGTTAAACTCGAAGTAATCCTTTTTTCTTAGCTCAGTTAAGAATCAAATGGACAGCTTCTATCAGGCAGGTGGAAAGGTACACCAATACTATTTCAGAATAATCAAGAGCAAAAGGAATATCTCTAAATGGAACTGGTTCAGTATTGTTTTGTTTCAAGGAAAGAAGAAAGAGTTTTCTTATTTCGAACTAAATATGGAACAGGGGAAGTTTTCTAACAGAGTACTAAAGGATCACAGGTGGCAAGGAAATAATCACATGAAGAGATCAATCCCATATTTCAAGGAGCAATTGGTTCCAGATGTTATGTAGCCAGTAAAGGATTCGATCCCTCTTTAGTCATAGTTTTCCAGCCAAGATGAACAGCTGTCAAAGACTCCAATTAAATATATTGTTTGATTTCCTTTTATGTAGGATTTATCCTATTATTTCGTTGATTAGTTTATCTAAGCTATTTTAGGGTGATTTGATCCTCTTTTATAAGATCTGATCCTTCATTGTAAAAGGATATAAATGCCCAGCTTTTCTAAAAGACAAGGGGTTCAAGTTTGGATACATTTTAGGCTATGTACTTGACACTTTCTTGCTATATGAATCACAGTTTTCTTTGGTCATTAGATATCATTCTGTCCACAATTTCCATTATTCTACATTTGATTCTATTCAGTTCAGTTGTTCAGAACTATCATCTTCTGATACATCTCATGGATGAATTAGATCTTCTTTATATTCTTGTATGACCCTACAGCTCTGTATTTGGTTATCTTGAATGTCTTTCTTCATACCTTGATTATTTACTGTAGCTGATATTTAATTTCTCGAAGCACTGGCTTATTTAGAGGCATGGCATGTTGTCTTACTGCTTAGTCTTCTCAGTTATCCCATTGATCCACACTTCGATTATTATAATTTCTTAAGTTACCAAGCACCTTTGGTCTACAACCACAAAGGGTTTCTTGGAGTGATAACAAAGTCATTATTGAGAAGCCCTAGGAAAAAATAGCCAACAAACCAAAATAAACAATTATGAACAAGTCTGTTGAAATTCCTACTAGGAAACAAATCAACTTTAATGAAGATACTCCTATTGTCTTGCATAGTAGGGATCCTAACAAAGAAGGCCATCATGCCTTCTACATTTCATTGATTTTAAATGATAAGTTATTTGTTAATGTATTTGTAACTTTGGAAGATATTTTGATGTATATTATCATTGTATGTTTTTGTACCTCCATTAGAGATGTGTTTACCTCCTTTGGGGATATAGTCTCTAGTGTAACATCATGTAATGTATTTTTGAAGTCTCTCTAGGAGAAGTTGGCCATGTTAGGGTAATAGGTTGTCCCCAATCATGAAATAGGTCATTCACTTAGAAGGTCTAAATAGGGAGACACCCTCCCTCATTTATACACACCTCCCACTCACTCAAGTTTGCATGAGAGAGAGAGAGAAGGATGAGAGATAGAGAGTTGTTGAAGAATTTTATTACTGTGTTTGTTCATCTTATGATACATTCTTTGTGGCCTTACTATTTTGAGGAAGTTTGCAGTGATTTCTCCTTTATGGTTTCCCTGGTGAAAATATTTGTGTATTGTGTATCTATTATATCTTATGCATATTGATGTACTTGCTATTATTTTCAAATAAATATCGTAACTAAGTTAATAAGATCTAAAAAAACTAGCATTGTATCATAGCCTCTCTAAAAGAAGGCATTGTGTATCAATGGAAACTAGGGCTTATTTTCTCCACATATCATCAATAAAAGAGGGATAGGATAACTTGCCTCAGTAGGGCACATATTTTGGTGGAAGAAGTTTCAATTTTGACCCTGTCACTAGTGTTGGGAGAAACCAGGACATCAATTTTCGGAGGCTTCCCACCTCAGTCTTCAGAAAAGGACCCTACTAAGCAACTCATCTCAAAGAGGCACATCTTTTTGTCCAAAAACAAAATCCCCAAACTCCAAGTTTGGAAATTATGGTTTCTCTAACAAACCCTAGCTCGGTCATCTCTAGAACCAGGTCAGACACCTCAATCAATAAGATATAAGTCTTTTCTATTTCCATTTGAGGTTCCCATTTGAAAAAATGACTCACCATACTCAACTTGAGGACAAGCTTAGAGGGGATGATAACTTTCAAGCATGGAAGTACAAAATATCCCTGATCCTTGAAGAAATGATTTTGATCAATACATCAATGGATAAGTTCCAGAACCAGAGGGAGATGAGGTTAAGGCTACTCATAAGAAGAAATTGGTTAAATGAAAGAGAATCATTGCATATTTAATCAAGGATCACCTCATCCCCCATGTGTCATCATTTAAGACACAAAGGAAGTATTTGATGCTTTGACAAAGATGATCGAAGGAAAGAACATCAATCATAAGATGACTTTGATGAACCAATTGAAGAATGTGAAGATACAAAACTCAGAGACTATACAGACCTACTTCACAAGGGTTGTTCAAATCAAGGAACAACTTGAAACAGTTGAAGAGAATGTCAAAGAAGGATAAATTGTGGTGAATACCTTCAATGGTCTCTCTAGATCATGGGACTCAATCATTCAAGGAATATGTCCATGAAGGAAGTTAATCTCTTTCAGCTAAATTTGAGAAGAATGCACACAAGAAGATGCACGACTCGTAACAAGAGAAGAAAATATGGGAGCAACTGAAGATCAAGATCTCACAGTTCACACTAGGAAGAACTACAAGAAGAAGGAGAAGAAGTAGAACCATCATCACAACAAGAAGAAGGATAAGAAAACAAATAATATCAAGGGACATCCTTCCAATGTTCTATGCTATAATTGTGATGAAAAGGGACACTTTGCGAGAGACTGTCCCATCAGGAAAAAGAGACACCATGCTCATGTTTTCGAAGACGATGAACCAACAACAAAAAAGATTCAGAAGAGAGAAGGATGATTCAAATAAAGAGTATGTGCTAACCTCAACACTTACGGGCAATATATAACATGAAGAGTATTGATTGGCATGTGGATAGTGGGAAATCTAAACACATGACTGGATATAATGAATCATTTGTTAACATGTATGAGCATGAGTCACCTTACAAGGTGAAACTTGGGGATGAATATCAACACCCCATAAAAGGGAGTGGAGAAGCTTCATACAAGCTAGAATTTGAGAAATATTTAAAGATGATGGATGTGTTATATGTTCCTAGATAGAAGAAGAATATTCTCTCCATCTCTGCATTAGATGCAAAGGGAATGAGAGTTGCATTTGTCGATGGCCAAGTTTTAATGTCTTAAAGGAAATACAATAAATGATACAACAGTGATTGGAGAAGAAGATGAAGTCTTTATACAAGCTAAAGGGATATCTTGCACAAGCATTCGTTCATGAGTCAATAGAACCAAGTGAATTATGGCACCAAAGGATTTCACATGAGTAGTACAGAGCGCTACTAATGGCAAGAAAAGTAGTCTATGGACTTTCAAATATCCATACAAATCATGAAGGCATCTGCAAAGGATGTGCACAAGGAAAGAATGCAAAGAATACATTTCCCAACAGTAAAATCAAGGCTAAAGGAATATTTGAGATAGTACACTCAGATGTATGAGGACCCATGTCTTCTAGCTCTTTAAAAGGGTATGTGTACAATGTTTCCTTTATATATGATTTCTCACATAAGACTTGGATATATTTCTTGAAAGGGAAAAATGAAGTATTCAGTAAATTCAAGGAATATAAAGTCTTGGTCGAAAACCAAACTGAAAGGAATATTAAGACTCTACGGTCAGATAATGGCAGAGAATTCACCTCAAAATAATTCAAGGAACTTTGTAGAGAGTCTAGGATTGAGAGAGAGTTGAGAACTCCATAAAATCCTCAGTATAATGGGGTTGTGGAATGAAAGAACCAAACCATAATGGAAGCAGTGAAAGCAATTCTACATGACCAAGATCTTCCTATGCACCTTTGGGCATAAGCAATGAGTATAGTTGTTTATGTACAAAACCATAATCCTCATCGAGTACTTGACAACAAAACTCTAGAAGAGGATTTCTCAGGAAAGAAACCAGAAGTCATACATCTTAGAATATTTGGTTCCCTGGTGTACATACATATCACAAAGGATAAGAGGAACAAGTTCAATCCTTCTAGGAGGAAGGGTATATTCATAGGATACAATGATACATCAAATTCCTACCAAATATACTTCACAGAATTCAAGAAGATTGACATCAGTAGAGATGTAACCTTTGATGAAAAATTGTCATACTTCAAATCCAAGAGGCTACCTATTCAAGAGGTCGAGGAATAGGAAAAAACAAGACTTTGAGGTATGGAAATTGGAGAAGAAATTCCATAAGACCATGAATATCATGACATGGCAGAACCATAAGAGCTAGTACAGACACTTCTCGAGAAGGAATCCCATAAGAGGAAACCAGCATGTGCATGGGAGATCATACAAGAAATAGAAAGGTATTGCACTCCAGAAGGAATGCATAGAGAAAGGAAAAGGCCAAAACCTTATAATAGCTATGTGGCCCTGATGTGTGACATCATTGACAAGGAACCTTCCACCTATGAAGAGGATGCAGAAAAGAAAGATTGGAAGAATGCCATGATCAAGGAGTATCAATAAATCATGAAGAATGATGTTTGAGAGATAGTTCTGAGACCATAAAAGAAGTTTGGCATGACTTCGAAGTGGATCTTCAAGATCAGGCATGTCGCAGATGGAAGCATCGAAAAATACAAGGCAATATTCGTAGCACAAGGCTTCTCACAAAAAATGGCATAGACTACAAGAGGAAATTTTCACCCGTGGCGAGGTAAACTTCCATTATATCCATACTTGGATTGGTTGTAGTTATGAAATGGAAGATACACCAGATGGATTTCATGAAAACATTCTTGAATGGTGGAACAAGCATTGGGATTCGAGACACATGACAGGAATAATCATGTGTGCAAATTGAACAAGGCCTTATGTGGATTGAAACAGGAACCAAGGAGATGGTACGACAGGATGGATAGCTTCTCGATGAGCCTAGGATTTACCAAGTGTAAAGGGGATCCCAACCTTTACTTCAAGGTTGAAGGAAGAATACTAGTGATGCTCCTTCTATATGTCAATGAATTTCTCTTGACGAGCGAGGATGAACTCAATAAATATGCAAGGAGGAGACTTTCTACAGAGTTTGAGATGAAATACCTAGGTATGATGCACAAATTCTTAGGCATGGAGGTGTGGAAGAGTGTGTTAGACACAATGGAACACTGAGAGGGGGGGGTGAAACAGTCGACCAACAATTTTTACGATTTCAACTTTTTCAACTACTTAAACAAATATCATCATAAGTACATCAACATCAATCAATTACATACACAACACAAGACACTTCATAAGATAAACTTGTAAACTTTATTATGTTAGATTCAAATGGCTACAACCATGAGGTTTATCAGCTACAACTGAATCAGAAGCACCAAATTTTATTCCAAGAATTGACTTGGTATTTTTCTCAGATATAACTAAGAAAAATGGTACAAGGCCCAACTTGTAGTTACATACAAAAATTCTTTACTCACGCATGTCATCAATCAGATCACCACTATCAAGTCATCAAGCTTCAGCTTGTCTTCATGTCACTTCTATCTATGTCATCATGTCACTGCTTATCTTCATATCACTTGTATCTATGTTTCATAGTCCCAAATTATTTTATATTAGCTTATGCACTTTACTGATATGGTTTATTAACTCATCAACCATGTCACATTACTATAATTCAACTTTGCTCATATGTTCATCATCTAGAGTCCACCATCTCAAGCATGTCATCTTCAATTTTGCTTCATTTACCAACATGTATCCTTTAGTCATAAAAGTCAAGTCATGACTTTCCAAGTCTCTGCTTAAGTCAAACTTTATCTACCCCACTTTTGATCCTCCTTGGGAACTTATCCAAAAACAAGGTTACAGACTATTTAAATTAGAAGGAACCCAAAACAAGATACTGTGTACTTGTTGTCAACTAGGAATGTATATGAACACTGTCAAATATCCCTAAACCATGTCATACCAATTTGGGACTGTGGAAGAATATTAGTCACCATCCAACTCTGGCAGCACTTAGACTTATATGCTAAGGAAGAGTCCAAGCCAACCTTGGACTGCTTGTTCTCTGTTGTGCCTGGGCTTATATGCAATTGTATAGACTTGGCCTAGTAGCTTCCTCTTTGAAATAAATACTACTTTGATATTCTTTTTAACAAACCTCTACATGTACTGCTATCATATGATCTCTTCTGAATCCAGAGCTTCAACCTAGATCATATTATCTTAAAGAGAAACTTCACAACCACAAAAATAAGACTTTGTTTCTTCCTACGATTGTTTGCTGCTGCAAAATTCGTGGTCTACAATTCGGGACTGTTTGCTGCAAAAAAATTCATTGGCTTCTCCTGCTGCCACCTCAGTCAACCATCTGAAAATAATAGAGCAATTGTCTCAATACCATATATTTTGAATGACGTTTTCACTCCTATTTATACTCATTTTCCATAAAAATTTGGAGCCGACCTGTCATGTATATTTATTTTTAAATTAATAATTAAACTCATGTTTGTTGGGTCGACTTCTCAAGAATTTTCAAATTTTGTTTTAATTCTTTACACCTATTTTATCATGTCCATGTTGGAGACTTTTCCAGCATGCTTCCATTCATTTTTCCTTTTTCCATGTCATCAATGATTGTCATTTTTCATTGTCTTGTCCATATCAACACTTCTCATGTTTTTATTCCATGTCCTTTTATCCATGTTTTCCTAGTCACCTTTCTCATCCAATGCCATGTCCTTCATTGTCCTAGCGATATTAACACAGTGTGTTCTTCATGTCATTTTCCTTTTCGTTATTGTTATTTTCCATATCATCATCAAGCCATGTCCTCATCCTTTTCTTTTTCCATAACATTCTCTCCATGTCCTTCATTGTCCACACTTCAACCTTTGTCATGTCTTCCTTGTCCTTTGTCTTGTACAATGTCTTGTCTTCATAACCTTTCCCACTTGTCATGCTATCAATGGTTGTCCTTTGTCATCATGACCTTCATGTCACCAATTTGAACTTTGTCATTAATGTATTGTCATCAATGACAATCATATTCATCAATATCCCCCTTTTCCATTGATGGTGTTAGCACTGGAATTGAATGCAAGGTTGCAAAGGCTCATTCCCAGGTAACAATAGAACCGCTTTAGACTGTGCTTCTAACCCAACACAGTCAGAGAGGGATCTCTCGCTACTTACCAAGTTTTCTCACATAAGATATTCAATCGAGAATAGTTAGGAGGTCAGATTCCTGAGTGGAATAGGTGTGTTGTCATACTATTCAGTGGGACGATTAGAGAGGGGAGCCATTGGGAAATGGAGTCGACATCCAGGGTATGGAACATGTAACAGGAGGTCAAGAATCATGGAAATTTATAGATAGAGGAAAGGTAACTGTCCACCTTACAATCTAGAGATATTTACCAGGTGACTAGTGGATGAGGGGAAACATCCCATCATGCATGTCATTTACAGGATGAATTCTGTGCGACTTTAGAATAAATTGTTTAAAAATGTTTGAAACAAAGGGCCGAGAGCATACAGGATGAATTATGGCCCTTATACACTTCTGTTAAAACATGAAAGAAAATAACAAACTGGAATGATAAACAAGATAAACATTCACGTAAGGAAGTTACTTGTTGAAAGTAAAGATGACGCGGGAATCTCTGCCATGAAAAATTATCATTCCTCTGCAATTTTATTCATATCATGTAAAGTCAGAAACAAATTACAATGGAAAGCCTCGACCCTTGAAATTTTCCCAACCAACCTTTGTTTCTCCCTCTACCGAGAGTACATTTATACTATCTCAGGCCTGAGGCTAATCCCCGAAACAAGGTCTGGAAATTGTTTTCAGTCACAATCAGACACTAACAGTTTAGAGTTGGGTACTATTGCCACGATTTACAAATATTAAACACACATTATGGAGCTGTCGCGCATGGTAGTTGGACTGACAACACAGAGTTTTCTTCATTCAGGTAACATGGTATGAAAACAATCCTTTATATTGCTTGCTGGTGGTCTGTTGTTGACTCAGACTGATGTTGATGTGTCTTTCTGCCTCCTTTGACTGACCTACCTTCTTTAAACTGAGGTTCTCAAAGGTTGAAAAGAAAACCCGCGCTCCGATGCTCAGCCATTTTCCCAGCTTCCCTTTCGTCTAGTAACACTGTTATAGGAGGGGACTGGAAAAATGGTGTCCATGAATTTGATGGTGATAAGCCTTGGGAGCGGCTTATCATTCTTGTACTTCTCTCTACCTCCTATGAGGAGGATTCTCTTGTGGGCCACGTAGTTGGGTGTTTCTTTGACCTCCTCCTCGCCCCTGGTAAATTTGGTAAGTGGATATTACAGGGGTGGTGATGAAGGCTTCGGACCTATACTATCCTAATCCGAGCATTTTCTCCAACATAGAAGTCACCGTTACGTGTTGGGACTTTGGAGGCCGCGACTACAACAAGAGGTGCTAGAGGGGTGTTCCTGGGATGTAAAACCCCACACACAGTGCAGCTGAAGGTAGGGCTATCTAGAAGCAGGTGAATCTCTCTAAGTGCTTAACATTTGTGCCTTGGTGGTTGGTGATTTCCTGGTATAGATAACCAGGATGACAAAGGAATGTAATTTTATGTTCTCCAACCATCAGTACCCCCTGACAAACTAGCTTCTCAAACCACACATCCATTGTTGTCTTCAAGAAAACTCAAAACTTCATGTAATTCAACCTTTCTGGTCTTTGCCCCCACATCTACCCATTTCCATGCTTCAACAAATTTAGAAGGTGGTGTTATATAGGGAGAGCCGGATCGACCTAGAGATAGCTCACCAACATGGCTGTACACTTGAACACTGGTCGTCATAACAATAGCATGTGTGATGCATGGGTGAGGATCTTCTCATCTTGCAGAAAATGCATTCAAGCTGTCTCCTCTAACGTTTTAGTTATCTTATCGTCCATGGATAAGACTTTAAGTGCTTTCCCATGTGGCTGCCTAGCTGGTTCAAGGGATTTGGATCCGACCTTTCTTTCCCTTTCACTTATAGTGATGGTGGTGTCTAGTGCATCTCTTTGCTTCATGTAGAGGTCAGATTCGTCATTTCAAACATCTCAACTTCATGATTCCCCATTTTTTTTCTACGCAAGCCATGTTCCATGTCTCTGGGGCCAGGAAGGATGGTGACATTGGCCATGATCTTCACCGCATGCCTATCACAAATGTCGTCGAGGGGAATTATTATTGGTCAGCTCGTATGTGAGGCTACCCTCTCTGCACCACGTTCACCAGGAGATTCTTCCCATGCTGGCATTTCTCATGTAGTCAGGCAGTCCACCGATCTCGAGACTCAGAGCAATGAATCCTTTGGCTCCACATGGCTCTCTTTTACATACCTTACAACCTTTTACCATCAGGATTCTCCTACTATATGCACCGTAGATTCACTTATTCTCCTAATCTGAGCCATCTATGTGTGGGATTTCAATAACGGGACCCAAGGTTAACATCTGCACAATTTTCCTCAGCAGAAATAATACAGATCCACGATATGTAACCTGCCTTCAATTGGACCGCCCGATCATGGGAACATTAACATTTTTCAAATCTTCCCTCATCCAATTGAGCGAGCACTTTCAAGCCGTGGAATTCTCCACGCCCATTGATCAATCCCAACCCTTCGTTGTGACTATTGATCTCTGCATCCAATACCCCTTCTCGCGATTCGGAATCGTGACTTTATCCATGCTAGTTCAAACTGTGAAATTATCCATGATTGTGGATTTGTACCTACTCTGGTCTTCACCATCAGATATCTCCATCCTTTAATCCATTTCGTAATTCGAAAAAGCTCCTTCTTCCACACATGTTTTCCTAGCGGAGTCGCTCTAGGACGTCGATCGGGATTCTCCTTGATCTCGGCCTTTCATCGCTTATCCTCTTTAACAGGCTTCGTGAATACCAAATTTAAATCTTTCCTCACATCTTTGGCCTATGGAACCACGTTCCATCGTTGATCTTCTCGGATGTGAATCTAGATCGTTGATCCATGATGCCCCTTTATCTCATTTTCACTTCTACGTGTCTTGACCATTTGAAATATCTACCATCATAGATCAAGATCCCTTCTCCATATGACAGTCTTAGATGATGGAATTTATCGATCTGATAACTTGAGAGGCGTTTCTGTAACTCTTTACTGAACATGATCCTTTTCGAATCCTTCCAAGCCCATAACCCACAATTACAAACATAGTGCTAACAACTGGCTCCATGAGGGATGGTATCCTCCTAGTGAGGTAGTAAAGAACCCCATTGACCAAGTTCCAAATACATTGGGATGCCCCTAGTCCTTCTTTGAAATACTCAATATGCTCTGAGCTACTGTTGTAACAAATTTATGTCAATTTACAAATTATGCTCCTAACCATACTCTGAAACTGAGAATAGCTGCGACTGCAAACCTGTACTTATAACTGAAAACAAAAACAAACTCAACAGTACTGAAATAAATTCTTGATATATCTCAAGATTATTTGTACCTACCTACTCTACCTAACTGAGCATACATTCCTAATCAAGTGAACTCTGACTTCCAATGAAGCCAATCAAGCAACTTATCCAATAATTTTGTTTCCTTTTCATGCCTGATTAAGAACAGAGATGAGATGCATAATGGAAGAAGGTTATAACAAATAAATTGATCTTTACAGTAGATATATAACCAATCATTACCATTTCCCAGCCTCTCCATGTACTCTGCTATGGGGTCATAGAAAGCACGGAAACTTCCAACATATTCTATCCTCTGTTTGTCATGGGAAAGCTACCCAACGACACTCCTCCAGCAATTTGTCAGACTGATATTCAAAATATCTTTGAAATGGATTCCCATGATTGTTTTCAAATGAAATATCCACCCTTTCCTTTAAAACTTCAGAAGCTAGAACCTCACCTTCCTTATATGCCTCAGCATAAAGATCATCCTTCTCTTCAACAGAATCAAGCAAGCACAATCATTCTTTATGGGATGATATTCCTGAAGGTGAAAAGTTAAAAAGGAATTTATTTGAGAACCTTTACCTTCTTCTTCGTGACCCACTGCCTCATCACAAACTTCTGACATCTCTATCAGCTGAGAGGGACTGCATGACTATTCATCCTTCTCGTCTTCTATTCCAAACAAGTCGATGAAATGTACCATGTCCTCCAACTTATGTTTATGCTTAGAGGCATTAAGTCTGTGTATTATTAGTTCAAATGAAGAATAACACAAAGGCAGAGTGTCATCTTCAACACACTTAATATCTTTTCCTATATCAGCCCTTTGACTTTGGATTGCAGCTTGATTTTCTCCACTAGCAAACCATGGTTCCATAGTTGGCTCTTTTGGTATACCCTATGGGTATTCCCCTTCATACTCATCATTCATGGGTATACAAAAATCCTTTTTAAAATCATCCTTAACAAACTTGGTATTAAGCATATTGCAACTTTCAAAAAACAAAATAGTAGAACCACATGCTTCCATATCATTAGGCTGACCCTCCTTTTGTTTAGTAAGGGAAAGATTTAGGTGAACAGGGACTATCCCCTTTTGTTTATGTGGACCAACCAATTTTAATGTATCTTTTATTTCACCACCACTGTCTTGACCTGACAATTTTTGGGACATATTAAGGTTTTCTTCAACTTCTAAACAATCAACAAACATATGCTGCAAAGTGGTTTATTTTCTTTCCAAAAGAAGTAATGACAGTTTAGGAGGAAATGTAATTGCATAATATATTTTAGCAGTGTTTTCAAGAGGTTGGACTTCCTTTGGCATGTTATAATAAAGGCTTGCAAATCTTCTATTAAAACTAGACATGGCTTCACCCTCCTACCTCTTCAGGGAATAAAACTCTGAAAGTATTTGGTCTAGTGGCCTTCTCCTACCCCAAAATTTTAAAAAGGTGCAAGAAAAATATTCCCAGGTACTGATGGACTTAGGTTGCAGGTGTTTAAACCATTGCTTAGCATCTCCTTACAAGGATTGGGAAAAATCCCTCATGCAAACATCATCATGTTCTATTTTAAAAAGGTCAAAGAAATGTTCAAAATCCTGTAAATTTTTATCAGCAGTGAGGTCTTTTGATTCTCCATCAAATTTGGGGAGGTACTTGTAATGCTTCACAGGAAAATCATGGAGGATAGGAGGCAAGTGGAGTAGCTTGTATCAGCTTGGAATACTGGGCGAGACCAGGTTAGGTGAAATAGATATGTTACCAACCGTGGTTTCATGAGATTCACAAGGGTGACCTTTAATGTCATGAGTTTTGAATGAAATATCTTGGTCAGAATCAAATGTACAAGACGATGCAATGCTTTTAGTTCGTAAAGAAGGATATACATGAATATATTCATAGTTCTGTTTCGAGTGAAATGAACCAAGGAAGGTTGTTTTGATAAGTTTAGGAAAAGATAAGAACAAGCTTACAAGGCAAGACAAGGAATCTCGGAAAGAAGTGGAAACTTGAGTATCTTATCCTTTCACCATGCATTTTCAGGATTCACAACGAGCTCATTTTCCCAGCAGAGTCAGCCAGTTCCTTTGAAAACTTGATTTCTGGGTCATACCACCAGCAGAGTCGCTGAAGTCTAGATCCTTTAAGAGTGGAGTCACCAGGTGAAAACTGCACAACCTTCTTGATGTATGATTGTTTTTCACCATCAACAACCAAATCTAAAATTATGTCGTTCATACCCAGGGATGATCTTCAATCTCATCCCTGGAAACGACGCCAATTTGTTACACTGGAATTGAACCCAAGGTTGCAAAGTCTCGTTCCCAGGTAACAACATAACCACTTTAGAATATGTTTCTGACCCAACATAGTCAGAGAGGGATCTCTCGCTACTTACCATCTTCGCTCACATAGGATATTCAATCGAGAACAGTCATGAGGTCAGATTCCTGAGTGGAATAGGTGTGTTGTTATACTGTTCGGTGGGACGATCAGAGAGGGGAACCATTTGGAAATGGAGTTGACAGTATGGGTATGGAACGTGTTATAGGAGGTAAAGAATCGTGGAAATTTACAGACAGAGGCAAGGTAACCGTCCATATTTCAATATGGAGATATTTAGCAGGTGACTAGTGGATGAGGGGAAACATCCCATAACACGTAGCATTTATAGGATGAATTCTGCGTGAATTTAGAAGAAATTGTCTAAAAATGTGTGAAACAAAGGGCTGAGAGCATACAGGATGAATTCTGGCCCTTATACACTACTGTTCAAACATGAGATCAAATAACAAGCTGGAATGAAAAACATGATAAACATTCACGTAAGGAAGTTACTTATTGAAAGAAAAGACGACGTTGGAATCTTTGCCATGAAAAATTATCATTCCTTTGCAATTTTATTCATATCATGGAAAGTCATAAACAAATTACAATGGAGAGCCTCAGCCCTTGAACATGATTCTTTTCAAATCCTTCTAATCCCATAACCCGCAATTGCAAACATAGTGCTAACAGATGGAAACCAAATTTTCTCTCCCCCTTTTGACATTAATGACAAAGGGCTAATCATTTAGCAAGTAATTAGCTTCACAATATCCAAAAAAATGTATCCTTGAATACTTTCATGTCAACTTCTTATGTAATCTTGTATTGTTTGATCATCACTTGTTGAGTGATGCTCCCCCTATCAAGTGTGTTTCTATAACTGTTTTGAACATGCTCCCCCTTTGACTGAGCTGGGTCTGTTTCTTTGAGATCATCCTTGTACCTTGCTATCTTCAATATACATATTGTCCATATATTTGTTGTTGTATATCATATTGCTCCTCCTTAGATTTTTCCACCTTCATCATTAATAACTTCATCATAATTATGACTTTCTTTAATTCTGTTATGTCAGGTTGTAATTGTCCTTCAAATTTGTCTTTCAAGTTTTATATTGATTTTGGATCTTCAGGCTTCATTGTAGAATTACTTCTATGTCTTCAATAGGGCTTGAAGAAAGTTTTATTTTTTTCCAATCGTATCTAAGGCTTGGGAATTTATTGTCACATTTTATGGATTCCCCAAGAGATAGTCATGTATCAATGACAATTTCACAATGTTGATTCAACATATTTCTCCCCCTATTATCAAGTATGATGTTGTAGCAGCTTTTCATTTTCATATATACTTCTTCATCCTTAACTATCTTCTCTGCTTCAATATGTTGTAGCTTCCAATACCATTTGATAACAGTTGATGATACCAATTATTAATGAAAAACGTTTCCAGTTGTTCTAACTTGATTCCCGATATAACTCATACAATCAGATGTTATTAAATCATATTTAAATCTGGAGAGTGTTATCTTCAATCATCTAGTAAATTCATAAAAGGTAAGCATGTATCAGCTTGCCAACATTACTCCAACTTGTTAAGTCGGGATGAAAAACGTTCTCTTCAAGATTCAAAGTATTTCAAACTCTTTCACTCCCTCAAGCATGCTCCAACAGTTATTTTAACCATTTCAAGCCCCCCCTATCAACATGCATCTTCCTTTTTGTCTAATCATATTGATCTTCATTTTTCCAATAATCGGATGTGCCTTCAAAAAGGCTTCACAAAGGATTAACCATTATGTGTTTTTACTTTCCTTGTAAATGCTCCAAGTTCAACTAACTTGGATCCACTCTTTGCTTCTTAATATCCAATTCAATTCGAACCAATTTTTGAAAGCTACTTCTTTTACTCAATGAACAATGCCAAACTTTCTCAAGACTTCAAATCTGATCTTCTATGAATTACTTTTTTTTTCATCTTTATATGTTCTCATCCATGCTCAGATCTCCATATGCCAAGTTGAACCATTTATGCCACACATTTGTTGTCCTTCTCCAATCATGATCCTAGGACCTGTCTAATTTCTTGGAGTAGTCATCAGCATCCCTTGAGTTCATCCTCCAATTTCATGGACTCAAGGTGTACCTAAGGTCTTCAAAAGACCTCAAGCATGGCTTTCCATATGGCATCCACCTTTATTTGTGCAATGGTCATCAACTTCCTTCATCTTCAACAAATCAAACGTTTTTCACCCATACCTTAGAGTGACCTTAACTGTGATCACTTGTCCTTTAGTCTTGAAGTCTTCCCGCATTATTCATCTTCCAAGATTCATTGGTTCTCCTTGTTGATGTATATGATGGGCTCTTCATTGGTTGTCTTATTGGAATAGAACAAGTTTGGGATTTATGACCAAATCCACTGCAATTGTAGCATCTCATAGTGTGGCAATAAGCAGAAACATGGCCAATTTGATTACAAGTCCAACATCTGACTGTGTTATTTGGAATTCCTGCACTTCTTCTTCCATGGAATGAACAGTCTGCAGCCTTGTGACCAAAAAAATTACACGAGTATAAAAAATCATTGAATTTATATTCATACCTAGATACCTGGTTCCACTTTGAAGATGTATATTTTTTTAACTTGCTATGAGGATTAGGACTAAATCCTTGATATCATTTGAAATTTATGATGTCTTTTGTAGGTATGTGAGGAGCATCTTGGATTTAATATTTGGAGAATGGGGTACCAGCTTCATATTTGCTAGGTGTCCATGTGTTTTCTACGGACTTTTCTTTTCCCAAGTTGTAACCAAGGCTAAATTTATCAAGAGGTGATGTTTGGCAGTTCAAGATCTCATCCAAGATGATTGATTTGTTCCTAAACTTCACACATGCAATGTGCATTGGAATTTTCACTTGTCTTTCTGAGACCAACTAATTTCATCTCAATATTTTCAAATTGCTCCTCATTCTCATACAATTTTTCCTTCAAGACATCCTCTATCCTTTTGGCTTCTTCTAGATGATCCTTCAACTCAACATATGTATTCCTTGTTTCTTCAAGTTCTTCACCAGACTCTTCTTATTCTCTTGTTTGACTGATCAATTCAATCTTTACTCTTACAACTTCGTCTTCTTTGTATTCTAGCTCATCATGTAAACATGTCTTCTTGTGATTGAGTTTCTTCAACAGATCCATGGAATTCTCATGGTACTTTTAGAAGGACCCCAAAATATTCCTTTTAAGTCTCAAATTGTATCTGAGATTAATTTCTCCTAGAAGGTGTGCCAGGACTTCTTTATTAGCATCTTCAAGATCATTTTCAGTATTATCACAATCGTTGTTACTACAATCAGAAAGGTTCTTACCCTCACTGGAGTTTGATGTGTGCTCCTCCTTTTCTTCTTGCTTTTCATCTTCAGTAGACTTGAATTCTCCTTCAATATTTGTATCTAGGGTTCTTCCTTGATACTCAATTTCCAGCTTGAACCATATGTCTTTGGTTGAAGTTTGTTTTCCTACACTCTCTCTAACGGATCTTGAGATTCCATCCATAAGAAACTTCAATGCAATGGCATTGTCCTTCTTAGCATCCTTCTGTGCAACTGACTTTGTCTTCTTGTTGGAATGAGCATGTGGATTGACCATAATCTCCCATACACCAAATTTCTTCAAGTAATCTTTCATCTTACTTCTCCATCCAAAGTAATCGGTCACATCAAGTATGTGAACTTCATCATTGCTGGGGGGACTCTGTATTTTCATCCATTGTGTGTCCACCGATCTCCTTCAAGCTAGTTAGTCTTGTTCTGAAGGCCCGCTCTGATACCAATTGTTAAACACAATGGCACACTAAGAGGGGGGGTGAATCAGTGGGCCAACACTTTTTACAATTTCAACTTTCTTCAACTACTTAAACAAATATCATCAAAAGTACATCAACATCAATCAATTGCATAGACAACACAAGACACTTCATAAGATAAACTTGTAAACTTTATTATATTAGATTCAAACGGCTACAACCGTGAGGTTTATCAACTACAACTGAATCAAAAGCACCAAATTCTATTCCAAGACTTGATTTGGTCTTTTTCTTAGATCCAACTAAGAAAAATGGTACAAGGCCCAGCTTGTAGGTACATACAAAAATTATTTACTCACACATGTCATCAATAAAATCACCACTATCAATTCATCAAGCTTCATCTTGTATTCATGTCACTTGTATCTATGTCATCATGTCACTGCTTGTCTTTATTTCAGTTGTATATATGTTTCATAGTCCCAAATTATTTTATATAAGCTTATACACTTTACTTCTCTGGGTTATTAATTCATCAACCATGTCACATTACTATTCTTCAACTTTTCTCACATGTTCATCATCTGGAGTCCAGCATCTCAAACATGTCACCTTCAATTCTATTTCATTTACCAACGTGTATCCTTAAGTCATCAAATTCAGGCCATGACCTTCCAATTCTTTGCTTAAGTCAAACTTTATCTACCCCACTTTTGATCCTCCTCGAGCACTGATCCAAAAACAAGTTACAGACTGTGTAAATTAGAAGGAACCCAAAACAAGGTACTGTGTACTTGTTGTCAATTGGGAATGTATATGAACACTTTTAAATAGCCCTAAACCATGTCAGACCAATTCGGGACTGCAGAAGAATATCAGTCACCATCCAACTCTAGCAGCACTTAGACTTGTATGCTAAGGAATATTCCAAGCCAACCTTGGACTGTTTGTTCTCTGATATGCCTAGGATTATATGCACTTGTACAGACTTGGCCTAGCATCTTCCTCTTTAAAAAAAATTACTACTCTGGTCTTATTTTTAACAAACCTCTACATGTACTATTTTCATATGATCTCTTTCGAATCCATAGCTTCAACCTAGATCAGATTATATTAAAGAGAAACTTCACAACCAGGAAAAAAAAAAAGACTTTGTTCCTTCCTACGACTGTCTACTACTGCAAAATTCATGGTCTGTAATTCAGGACTGTCTGTTGCAAAAATAATTTGTTGGCTTCTCCTGTTGCCACCTCAATCAATCATCCAAAAATTGCATATCAATTGTCTCAACACCATATATTTTTAATGGCATTTTCACTCCTATTTATAATCATTTTCCATAAAACTTTGGAGCCGACCTGTCATGTATATTTATTTTTAAATTAATACTTAAACTCATGTATTCCAGGCCAACTTCTCAAGCATTTTCAAATTTTGTTTTAATTCTTTACACCTATTTTATGATGTCCGTGTTGGAGACTTTTCCAACATGCTTCCAATCATTTGTATTTTATCCATGTCATTAATGCTTTTCATTGTCATTGTCTTGTCCATATCAACACTTGTCATGTTTTTCTTCCATGTACTTGTATACATGCTTGCCTCGTCACCTTTACCATCCAATGCCATGTCATCCATTGTCCTAGCGATGTCAACATGTGTGTTCTTCATGTCATTGTCCTTTTTGTTATTGTTCTTTACCATATCATCATCAATTCATGTCCTCATCCTTTGCTTTGTCCATAACATTGTCTCCATGTCCTTCATTGTCCACACTTCAACCTTTGTCATGTCCTCATTGTCCTTTGTTGTGTACCATGTCTTGTCTTCATAACCTTTTCCACTTATCATGCTATCAATGGTTGTCCTTTGTCATCATGTCCTTCATGTCACCAATTTGACCTTTGTCATTAATGTATTATCATCAATGAAAATCATATTCATCAGAGTGCATATGGGATTTTCCTTGGTCAATGAATGTATGCAGTGGAGATTCTGAAGAGATCTGGAATGCCGCACTAGAAGGTGATAACTACACCTATGGAATTAAAATTGAAGCTTCTATGTGATGCTTCATCTAAGTCAGTTGATGCCACAATGTATTTTCAGATGATTGGCTCATTGATGTATCTGACGAATACGAGACTAGACATATGCTTTGTTGTGAACACTCTGATTCAATTCCTGACGGATCTGAGACATGTTCACATGATAGTTGCAAAGTATGTATTGAGGTACCTAAAGGGTACATTGGATTATGGGCTTAAGTATGATACAAATCATAATATTAACCTACGTGGTTAAGTTTATTCAGAATGGGAAAGTAGTGCCACTGATAGGAAAAGCACTTCAGGTTGATGCTTCAATTTTGGATCTGGCATGATCTCCTGGTTTAGCAGGAAGAAGTTTTGTGTGGTGCTGAGTACAACCGAGGCGAAGTATGTTGTTTCTTTCTCAGCTAGTTGCGAGGCAGTGTGGTTGCAGAAGCTACTATCTTATTTATTTGATATCCATTTAGATGTGACTTGTATCTTCTATGACAATCGAAGTTACATGAATATGTCAGAGAACCCTGTGCTCCATGACAAGTTGAAGAACATAGAGATCAAGTTCCACTATAATAGGGATATGGTGCATAGAGGAGAACGTTCTAATGGATGAGTAGATAGTCAATGTGTTCACCAAGCCTATATCCAGAGTGAAGTTCTAGTACTTCAGATAAATACTTGGTGTGATAAAAAATGAGACCCGTTGAAAGAGGGAGTGATGAGTTCTAGCATAGCTGGAGAGACAAGTTGTATGAGTGTAAAAGTCCTGATGAATATCGTAGGTTGCTCAGACATGATCAGTCCTGTAGGTTTTCCTTGGATGTAATACGTTCTTGTGAAGCGAGCAGGTTATCCTTGGACGTAATCAGTTATGATATGTTTTTATGCTAGAAATAGCGAGGGACTAGAAGATGTCAATGCATGATATCTCACATGGGAAATGAGACAGGTTGTTTGAGAAGAAAATACCCTGGTTAAGAAGGTTGCTCGGATGTAATCAGTCTTGTAGGATATCCTCAGATGTAATCAGTCCTGGTGAATCTCGCAGGTTATCCTTGGATGTAATCAATATTGAAATAGTTTATTCGAGTGTAAATAAGATCCCTAGCATGGCATGTAGGTTACTCAAATGTTAGTCCTATAGGTTTCTTGAGTGTAAATAGGATCCCTAGCATGGTACATGGTTACTCAGATGTAATAATCCTCAAAGGTTGTCTAAATGGAAAATATCCTAGATGCAATTTGTTCAGATGTAATAAGTCCTTGAGATTGAACTGGAACGTAAAAGTCTTGGTGTAGTAGGTTGTTCGGTCGTAATCAGTCCTTGTGTGTGTGTGTGTGTGTGTGTGTGTGTGTGTGTGTGCACGTGCATGTGTGTGTTCCCTTATTGGATATAATAAGGTCACAAGGCACTTGAGGTGCACCTAGGGAGTTCTCCTATACTAGTAGAACCGAGGTTGACCATGGAGAGACATAATGCACTTGGTGTGCTCCTAGGATATTGTCCCATAGTGGATGTAAGCTGTATTGATGACATGAAAGATCCTGGAATTATCCTATGGTGATAGAATGCAAGTGTTGCATCTGGGTTGTGCTCTATGTGTTTAGTTTTGTTGTGTGCATGACAAAAGATGTGATCTAGATATTACTGGGTTTGTTCATCTTCTGATACAGTATTTGTGACTGTACTATTCTAAGGAAGTTTGCAAGGTTTTCTCCTTTATGGTTTCCTCAACGAAAATTTTTGTTTCTTATGTATTTTTTCTATCTTATGCATCTTGCTGTACTTGTTATTCTTTGAGATAAAGATCCTAACTAAGATAATAATATCTAGAAAAACTAACATTATTGCACAACTATATGCTTGATCCAGGCGCATCATCTAACATCATGACCAAGAAAGTTATGGAAAAAATGGGTCTAACGATAACAAGGCCATATAAAAACATATGTGCCATGGACTCAAGGGAAATCGATGTCATGGGTATAATTTTGAATTTCCCAGTAAAATCAGCTTCATACCCAGATATTGGTGTTACCATGGACATAGTAGTCATAAATGTTCCTGATATATGGGGAATGTTGTTATCAAGAAAGTGGGTTGCTTCCCTAGGCGGGCCTATCTAGATGGAATGGACTTATGCTATGATTTCAGCTTCTGAAGATTCACATGTTAAACTATATAGGGAAAAGGAAATAAAGTATCATGTTGAAATATTAGATGAACTAAATAATGAATACATTTGCAAAACAGATAACCTTGGAAACCATACCATTTATGAAAACTACCTTATACATGTCAGGGAGAAGGATAATGATGAAGAGGTTGATGAGCTATGGAGAATGAGTTTTGATGGATCTTTTTCTAAGTTGGGAAAAGGGATAGGGATTATCTTAACTTCACCCTCAAATAAAAAGTTTAACTTCTCTTATATACTTGAATTTGATGCATCAAATAATGTGGTTGAATATGAAGCTCTTCTGCTAGGGATTGAGATTGCGAAAGACATGGGCATTAGGGTACTAAGTATTAAAGGTGATTCAGACTTGATTCTTTCCCAAGTCAAGAACTCATTCGCATGTAAGAGTGAAAGATTAAAAAGTTATAGGAATGTTGTATGGGACACCATGGAATATTTTAGTGCTTTAGACCTCATGGTGGTGCCTCGTTTAGAAAACAGTGAGTCTGACAAAGTTTCAGTAGCGGCTTCCACATTAGAGTTTATTGAAGTGTTGATAAAGGGTAATGGAAAGTTTGAAATAAATTTCAGGCCCTTTGTACCATACAACCTTAATCTTTGGCAAGTGGTTAAAGATGACAAGCAGATTATAAACTTCATCAACAACATGAAATAATTTTTAGACTTCAAAGTCGTTTTTTAGCAGGAGAAAGATTCCTACAAGCAAAAATATGAACAACCTAGTAATATTGTCCCTAAGAAGGTGGTTGAATGGGAAAATGATTTTGATAGGTAGGATAGATATAGAAAGAAAGAAACCAAAAAACTGGAGGATTACATAGAAATAAAAATTGGCACTGAAGAAGAGCCAAGAAAAATAAAAATTGGAAAAGGAACTTTTGAGAAGGAGAGAAAGAACTTGATAGAGTTGGTAAAAGAGTTTAGATATGTGTTTTATTTTACATATGATATGATTACAGGCTTATTGGGATGATGTATTCAGCAGATAATTCTATTGAAACTAGATACCGATCCCTTTTGACAAAAGATTGGAAGAATAAACCCCAAGTTAGCCCCCATGGTCCAACAATAGTTGGAGAAAATGTTGGCAGCAAGCATCATTTTTCCAACAAGACATTCATCATGGTGCTCAAACTTGGTTGTAGTTAGAAAAAAGAATGGACAGTTGAGGATATGTATTGATTTCTAAAAATTGAATATCTCATGCATAAAAGATAATTACCCCTTTCTAGATATGGAAACACTACTGCAAAGGGTAACTGGGTCAAGTATGATATCTATGCTAGACGGATTCTCTGGCTATAATCAAGTCCTTGTTAAGAAAGAAGATCGACATAAGACCACTTTCACTTATCCTTGGGGAACATTTGAATATTTAAGGATTTCCTTTGGTATTCTAAATGTGGGTGCAACATGCTAAAGGGCTATGGATTATGATTTCAATGAGTTGATTAGAAATATAATCAAAATCTATCAAGATGACCTTACAGTATTTTCCAAAGAAAGATATGATCATATGGGCCATCTCAGGAAGGTTTTTGAAAGGTGTAGAAAGTTTGGCATTTCTTTAAACCTTGCTAAATCCGTTTTGGAGATATATGAAGGAAAGTTGCTTGTGCACATTATTTCCATATATGGTGTAAAGATAGATCCTGAAAGAGTAGAAGCCATGAATAAAGTTCCCTTACCTAAAAATAAGAAATCATGGCAATCCTTTAATGGTCAAATCAATTTTATAAGAAGTTTCATACCAAACTTAATTGAATTAATGAAACCCATGCAGAATTTACTTAGAAAATATGCTAAGTTTGAATGGGATAATGAGGGAAAAGAAGCCTTTAGAAGTATCAAGGATTGTATAGCAAGGTCCCTAGTTTTGACTAGCCTAGATTATTCTAAATAATTCTATATTTTTTCATTTTCCTCAGAGGATACAATTGTCGTAGTTTTGTTGCAAAAGAACAAAGAGGGTCAGGAACAACCGATTTCTTTTATGAGTAGGTCCTGTTGGCCTGTTTTTCTGAACGAGGCCAATAAGGAGGTTTTGTCCACACAATCAGCTTAAAGCAGCGTCCGGTGTGTTTGAATTAACAAAACCTCGCAGGTTGTGGTCCTGCTACCAGCTGATTTATCTCTTAAGGAGAAAATAAAACCAGCAAAATCTAACCTATACTAATGTTATTTCTATATAAATGAATCCTATAATTAATTTCTACTATCTAAACTATCTAATGTTGCTTTCTTAAGGAAAGACTCTGATTTTGAGAAGTTTTCTGAATATAAGATTAAAAACTTATATAAAGTATGCAAGTTGATTTAACAGCTGTTAATTAAACTATATCAAAATAAAATTTAAACTGAACTATTCTATCTATTCTAATTATCCTATCTCAGTTGAGAGCGTATTAAAGATTATATTAACTATTCATCTGTAAAAGATGAACAGAAATACTAAAGCATAATTCAAATAGACACATTTGAATCATAAATAATAAGTCACTCTGTTATATAACAACAGGACTGAAAAATAACTGCAAATAAACAGTTAATTTTAACTTTCTGAAATTGATTAATAATTAATTACCAACATAGCTATTTGAATTTAAGATAATGTCTATTATAAAATCACTGTCAACATACAAATGAAATTTTAAACAGACAGAAGAGTATATCATTATAGCTTAAGTTTATACTAAAAATACTAATAAACATAATCATAATGAGATGTTCATTCAAAATACTATCTTGAGCTGATAAAGTGAAAAATATAATTAAACATCAGTATATCAAAGCAGACGGAGTTAATATTAAGAAAAAAGATAAGTCTGAAATATAATATAATATATCTAAAAACAAAAATACCAGTAATGGTATCAGTCTGTAGATGTCCAGTAGTATTCACATGCAAAGGTTCAAACTTCAGGAATGAAAAACACCAGCAACAAAATATAATTCCAGTACGTTTTCTTCCAACGCTTCCATCCTCGAGTTCATCAAAACTCCTAACTTATATCTACTATGATTCAGTTTTCCATATTTAATACACATGCAGTATCATAGGGTTCTTCTAACTAAAAAGAGAATCTAATCTCTTATATCACACCTGTCACTATAAACAAAAACAACTAGCCTGAGTCCAGGAACTTGGAAGATTCTTGGTAGTTGTTGAAATTCCAGCTCGTAACAAACAGCCACATCTCCATGCTACCGTGTTAACCACGTCCTGAAATTTTGAAGAAGAATGATGATAAACCCACCTGCATTCAACCAACTAATAATCTCATTAAAGGTGTTTATAATAAATTTAACAGAATAAACTAAGATTTTTAATGCATGCCTGTAAAATCTGGGATTTTACAGGCATGTATTACAAAACATGTCATTACCTGTTTTAACAGCAAATACGATCTAGGAAAATGAGAATAACCTTCATGTTCTATTTTGAAGAGAGATAACTCTTCGTGCTTCAGTCAACTTATCCTTTAACCTGACAATATTTACGTTTTGTTTTTCAATTCTTTCAAGTAGGTGCTGGTTTGTACTTATTATTGACTTCTTCGATTTTTTATACTGATTCTTTTTAGTGCTTACTTCTTTCCATCTGCGGATCGAATCCAGTAACTCTTCTCTGAATGTTTTATTTTCCTCTTCTAACAATGCTGTACTGGATAGGCAATGCTTGAGTTTACCCTTTAACTCCGTAATTTTACCCTGGTATGCATTATCTAGTACATGCTGCAGAGTCTCATATTCATTGGTTACCTGAGGAGAAATAGGGCTGTCAATATACTGACTAGACGATGGTTCAGGGTCTGCAATACCTGTGTCTATACCTGGTTGAGTAACCTCGGCCTTGCCTGATTTTGCATCATTACCCTGTATGAAAGTAGGATTATTTACATTAATTGTATCAGGGATAGATGACGGGATGTCATCTTCAATATTGACGACTGCAGGCAGAGAAGCCTGTTGATTAACTATAGGACCCGAAATCGTATGGGTACTGTACATGCTCCTCGTAACCCTTCTTGAGAACGATAGGTTTTCAAAACCAAACCCTTCCTTATCACAACAAATCTGAGCAAGATGTTCTAATCTATGCATAGATTCTCTGTTATATTCATCAAGTTTATTTGTTTCAAACAGATTTTCACATTCAAAATCATTATCAGTTTTACTTTTGGTTAATCTTTCTTCTATTTCTGTAGGGGTGCTATCATTTTTACCAGATAAGGGTTGATCCAAGACTGCTTTAGAGTCGCAAGGGACTGTATTCCTGTCATTATCATTACTAACCCCATCGTTTATGGGTATACTGACTTCCCTGAACCCTTTTACCTCTGATATAGTTTCAGAAGTATTATTAACCTCAGATTTTATGGCTTTTCATTTCTTACGAATTCGTGGGGAGGGATTCGGCTAGTACTGCGTTGGCCCCAATTGACAGTCGATTAGAAAACTATCCCATGACTTGCCATTTGCAGATAATTGATATTGCAATATAAATTTTATTAACCCATGGTGGAAAAGGATTCTGTCGGGATTACTAAACTTCTAACAGCCCGAGACATCCTTTTTAAGCTTTGCAACAAATAGAATGGCAAATTGAGCTTACAACCTTGTACCGCTAATAGCAATCTTAAATGGTAATAGTGCAAATGGGAGAAACGTCCTTCAAAGGACATGTACCTTACTAAAATTTCATAGAAAATTCTCCATTCAGGCTTCAAAAACCTAACAGGGACACCTACTTTCAGCTTGGTATCCTTCGGCAAAGGTAGCAACAGAGATAAACACCTCTTCTTATTTACCTTGTTACCCTTAAACCAGCGTTCTCCCACCTGTGGTAGCTGTGTCGCTGCTGCTATCTTATCTTCATTAATAACAAACTCAAAACCCCCTATCTGCACCATGACGTCCTTCAAATTCATGGCAAACATTTTAGTTACTTCTGCATGATGGCAGTCGAAACTTCTAAAGAATTCCACCCACCCATTTTTTTCGAAACGTAGAGCTACCTTCTCGTCGGCCTCTATGAGTTCAGAGCCAGAGATTTCATAACGGTTTAGAGGAGCCATAGTTTCCTCCATGCTCTCCTGGATTCGAACTGAAATGAACGGAGAAGTGAACAAGGAGGGAATAGGTACCCAAACGAATGACATGAGGTGCAGACTTCGCATGCTTTGGATCTGACGGATATGAGATCTCTGAGCTTGCCATTTTAGCCGAATTCTTAGAAATGATAAGTGTTGCAACTTAACGTTATAGTATGATGTATGTAGGTTTATCCATGATTTTAGCCATGACTAATAGTAATAACCAACCAAATTGGCGAACCAGAGATCTTGTGATTGGCGGATCAATATTTCAAACATTGATGACAGATAAGAATCATAATGAACTAGTACATCGACGTAAATTGAAAATGACTGTAAACATTTAACCCTGTTAAATACGATGCATTCATATTTTTACAGCCGTCGATTTCTCACTAGGTACAAGCCACGTTTTCATGCCAACTCATTGATCCAAGTGACAATCGTTTATCAACTGGACACATGGCTCCTCGTAAACTCAGTCAATTAAGCCTTCTTCTTGTTTAATCGTGATAAGTGGTGGCATACAAGGTAATATAGTGATGAAATCACATATTCTAATGTTAGCATGGGTTGATTTTATATCTATGCTATGTATATACAAAGACTTAGTTTTAAACCTTTCAAACATCCTATCAAGGAATATCCAACATTAGATTGATAGGATATTACGTGATGAAACTATCCTATGTAAAACATTCCTATATAATATTTACAAAAATCATAGTAAGGTATTACATGGAATATAAACCTTAAGTTCTATGAACTTAGGACTATTAGTACCTTACCCTTATCTAGGTTTTAGCCAAACACAAGATGTGTTTTATTGATTTTCTCTTGGCATACTATTTCAAATTCCTTAAGTCTCATAAATTTATTTTAATGATTGAAATAATTGCATGAAAATTTATGAAACTAACTGACAGTTGTTAATTGCCAAGTTCATGAGCGTGTTTCACCAACTTCCGAAACATCATATCATTCTCCTATGATTGAGAGTACCTTCAAAATCAAAGATTCTGAAGGTGCTCTTCTATAATTGTGAACTAGTATATCATAGAAAGAGTTGATCTCTCTTCATCTTATTAAGAAATGAAGAGGTTGTTGCTAGCTGCCAACAGGTCCTTACAAAATTAAGAGATAAAGTACATTGTAATGGAAAAACAATCATATTCCCTTGTTAAGTGTTTAGAACAATTTAGAACTTACGTGAGGCACTCTAAAGTAATTGGTTATGTCCCCCATTCGGTGATAAAAGACATTCTATCCCAATAGGATTGCTTTGGTATAATAGGAAAGTGGGTATGAAAGATCCAATGGTATGACTTAGATATTAAACCCACTAAATTGATCAAAGGGAAAGGTCTTGCTTGTTGATGTATTTGTAACTTCGAAAGATATTCTAATGTATATTATCATTGTATGTTGTTGTACCCCCATTGGGGATGTGTGTTACCCCTTTACGGGATGTCTAAATTGTGTCTAGACCTTTAGGTACAACCTTCGTTGTAAGTCGAGGAAATAGTCCCCAGTGTAACATCATGTAATATGTACTTTTAGTCTCTCTAGGAGAAGTTGACCCCATGTGAGATGACATGTAGGATCGAGTGTAACACCCCGTTTTTTATCCCGACTGCATTAAATGTATATGATGTATATATTGTAATTAATCATGTTGTGGATCTAAGGGAAAATCCCCACCATTGATTTATCGTTTTATGTTTCGGCGATTAAAATTGATGCCTATGGTATTCTGTTCTAACCAGGCACATTATAATTATGAACACCATGTACATATGCATTTTAATTAAAATACCCACAACCAACTATGTCAATGCAACATTAAAAGAGATGGGGGCATGATTCCTAAGGATAAGGGGGGGGATGTTTAACCTTTGAGGCCATTGGGGAAAATCCATGTGTCAAGAGGAGAACCCATCTAAATCAACTACCTTCCCTTGTATTATTCACCAACCCAAATTAATTCCCCATCGGTTGGCTGTGTAGTTATTGCCCTTGGGGGATGAATGCATGGGCAGTCGTCATCTCTAGCAGGACTATCAGTCCTTTGACTAAACGCATGCCCCAAAGAGGCAGGTCACATTCAACTCCTCACGTGGGAAGAGAAGGGGCATTCCACACTCATGAGAAGGGTGCTTGGTCTTAGGAAGACATTCGTGTTTTGCATTCTCCTTTCCCAATTTTTAGCTGTGTTTGAATTCCTTCATGTTAGAAGGGGGGCATGATATTCATCTTACGCGGGTTAGGAGATCATTTTATCCTCTCCATGAATTTTGGGATGTTGTGAGTCATTTTTTCCATGTTAGGGCCATAAACGACACTAGAAATCGACTGGCATAGGATGAGTTGCTTTTACCCATTTTCCATACTCGATTTTGGACTCTGCAGTGTTCTCCCTTCAATCCCGAAGTTGTTATTGTTGTGTGTATATGGTTGTTGGTCTTTGGACTATATTTGGAGTGGAAATGGGGGCTGTTCTTGCTTGACAAATCTAGTGTGTGTAGGAACCCCACAGATAGAGCTAGAGGACTAGCTTTCTTCTTTGCACACCCTGAATAGCATTGGAATGGAAGGAATGTCCCAAGGGACTGTGTAGCAAAGAAGGGGATGATTCCTTGTGTTGGGTGTGTGGATTTTTTAGAATTCAGGATAGATCTGCTATAGGTGTCCATGGATCTTGATTGAACTCACTAGCTTAGCAGTCAGCCTTTCTAGCTCCTGTATGGCCTGATAAACCCAACTGTACTGGCTTGGCTGAGTTTTATGTATCCTTGGCTACGTGTGAGCCTGCTAGCGTTCCCTTATTCCTTTTGGTAATCATGCCCAACCTGTGGGTGGCATTGATGCTGGGATATTTATGAGCACATTGGCCTATGGTTGGGTGGAACGTTGCAGCGACATAGTTGGTTGCAAGACAGACTTCTTATAAGATAAGCATCTCTTGTCTATTTTATATCTGCAATGGTATTTGTTTCTTAATGATAAATGATGAACATGTTGAATTCTTAAATGTGTTGAATGAATGAAAATGCTTCCACTGTTTACTGCATTTTATCCATCTGTCAATGTTTTTATTTCAATGCATTTTATATTTCGTTCATGGGGCTAGATTTCATGGCTTGATAGCATCATGGTTGTGTCATCTCCACCGAGTAGAGGGGTGGGGACGTGACATCGAGTCTTGTGTTTGATCAGTGACTTGAAAGGATATAAATAGGGAGGTGCTCTCCCTCATTTATACAGACACCACACACTCTCAAGTTTTCATGAGAGAGAGATAGTTAGAGGAGGACAGATATATAGTTTTTGAATACTTCTTATTATTGCTTTTGATCATCTTACTATTCTGAAGAATTTTACAGGGTTTTCTCCTTTATGGTTTCTCAGGTGAAAATATTTGTGTCTCATGTATTTTTATATCTTATGCATCTTATTGTACTTTTTATTCTTTTAGATAAATATCCTAGATAATCTAATTGGACCATAAGAAAAACTATCATGGTATCAAATCCTCTCTGAAAGATGGCACTATGCAACTACGGGAACTAGGGATTCCTAGATGAAGGTGTTCTCTCCACACTTCATTAAGCAAAGAGGTCTAGGCTAACTCACCTCAGTAGGGTGCATCGTTTGATGAAGGTAGTTTATGAATCGGAGAAGTTTCATTTTTTACCTTGTCACAAGTGTCGGGAGGAACTATGGCATCAAGTATCAGAGGCTTCCCACCTTAGTTTCAAAGAAAGTGACCTAGCTAAGCAACTCGCCTCAAGGAGGCACATATTTCTGTCCAAACATATTTCCCAAAATCCAAGTTTGGAAAATTGGGGTTTCTCTGACAACCCCTAGGTCATCCTACTTTGGAACCTGGTCAGACACCTCAAATTGGTAAGATCCAAATATTTACTATTTTCATTTGAGGTTCTCAGTTTGAAAAGATGATTCACCATACTCAGCTTGGGTACAAGCTTGGAGAGGTTGATAACTTATGGGTATAGAAGTACAAGATCTCTCTTATCCTTGAAGAAAATGACTTGGTTTAGTTCATTACTAGAGATGTTCCAGAACCAGAGGGAGATGAGGATAAGGTTGCTCATAAGAGAATTATGGCTAAGGCTAAGAGAATCACTGCATATTCTATCAAGAATAATCTCATCCCCCATGTGTCTGCATTCAAGACACCGAAGGAAGTACATGATTCTTTGACAAAGATGTTGGAATGAAAGAAAATCAACTGGAAGATGACTTTGAGCAACCAGCTGAAGAATGTGAAGATAAGAACTATGATACTATACAGTCTTACTTCACAAGAGTTTCTCAAATCAAAGAACAACTTGAATCAATTGAAGAGAATTTCAAAGAAGTAGAAATTGTAATGAATACCCTGAATGGTCTAGCTAGATCATGGGACTCATTCATTCAAGGGATTTGTGCAAGAAGGAAGATGATCTCCTTCAACAGACTTTGAGAGGAATGTGCACAAGAAGAAGATATACTTGTGGCTATAGTAAAAAAGATTGGAGAAACTAACGATCAATCTCTCATAGTTTACACCAAAAATAACTTCAAGAAGAAGGAGAAGAAGGATAAATTTCACCACAACAAGAAGAAGGACAAGAAACCGAAGAAGACCAAAAGAGATATTTCAAATGTTCAATGTTATACTTGTGATGAAAACAGATGCTTGGAAAGATATTGTCCCATCCAGAAAAGAGACACCATGCTCTTATTTTTGAATATGATGAACCAACAAATAAAAGATTCAAATGAGAGAAGGATGATTCAGATCAAGAGTATGTACTAACTGCAGCACTCATAGAACAGTGAATTGAATCATTTGTCAATATGTCTAAATATGAGTCACCCCACAAGGTGAAACTTGGGGATGATTATCAACACCCCGTAAAAGGGAGTGGTGAAGCTTCATACAAGATTGAATCTAGGAAATCCTTAAAGATTAAGGATGTGTTGTATGTTCCAGGATTGAAGAAGAATATTCTCTCCATATCTGCAAGAGATGCAAAGGGAATTAGGGTTTCATTTTTCGATGGCCAAGTTCTGATGTGGCCTAAAGGAAATACAATAGAGGATGAAACATTAATTGGAGAAGAAGAAAGAGGCTTGTACAAGTTGAAAGGACAACCTGAACAAGCATTGGTTCATGAGTCGATTGAACCAAATGAATTGTGGCAGAAAATGCTTGCACATGTGCACTACAAAGGACTACCGATGGAAAGAAAACCATCGGGACTTTCAAATATTTGGGAAAAGCATGAAGGAATTAGCAAATGATGTGCAAAAGGAAAGAATGCAAATAATACATTTCCCAGTAGTGAGAGAAAGGCTAAAGGAATATTGGAGATAGTACACTCGGATGTATGTGGACACATGTATTCGAGCTCATTAAGAGGGTATGTGTACTATGTTTCCTTTATAGATGATTTCTCATGTAAGACTTGGATATATTTCTTGAAAGATAAAAGTGAAGTTTTTAGCAAGTTCAAGGAATATAAATACTTGGTCGAGAACCAGATAGATAGGAGGATTAAGATTCTATAGTCAAATAATGGCAGAAATTTCACTTTGGAATAATTCAAGGAACTCTGTAGAGAATCTGGTATTAAGAGGGAGTTGAGCACTCCATACAATCCTCAACAAAATGGGGTTGTTGAACAAAAGAACCGAACCATAATGGGAGTAAAAAAAGCAATTGTGCTTGACCAGGAGCTTCATCTGCACCTTTGGGCAGAGGTAGCAAGAATAGTTGTGTATGTATAGAACCGCACTCCTCAACCGAACCATAATGGGAGTAAAAAAAGCAATTGTGCTTGACCAGGAGCTTCATCTGCACCTTTGGGCAGAGGTAGCAAGAATAGTTGTGTATGTATAGAACCGCACTCCTCAACCGAACCATAATGGGAGTAAAAAAAGCAATTGTGCTTGACCAGGAGCTTCATCTGCACCTTTGGGCAGAGGTAGCAAGAATAGTTGTGTATGTATAGAACCGCACTCCTCATCGAGTACTTGACAACAAGACTCCTAAAGAGGATTTCTCGGGAGTGAAACCTGAGGTCATCCATCTGAGAATATTTGGTTTCTCGGTGTACATACATGTCCCAAAGGAGAAAAGGACCAAGCTCGACGATCCTTTTGGGAGGAAGGGTGTATTCATAGGATACAGTGATATATCAAAGGCCTACAAAATATACTTCCCAGGATTCAAGAAGATCAACATCATTAGACATGTAACCTTTGATCAAGACTCAGCATACTTTAGATCTAGGAGAACTCCTATCCAGGAAGTTTAGAAACCTGAAGAGATGAGATTCCGAGACATGGAAGTTGGAGAAACAATTTCAGAATATCTTGAAGATCATGACATGATAGAACCACAAGATTCGGTAGAGACATTCCTTGAGAAGGACTCCCATAAGAGAAAACTAGCATGGGCATGGGAGTTGTTACGAGAAGCTAAAAGGTGTGGCACTCCAAAGGGAATACATAGAGAGAGAAAGAGGGAAAAAACCATATAATAGATATGTGGCCCTACTATGGGACATCATTGATAAATAACCTTCCACCTATGAAGAGGATATAGAAAATAAAGAATGAAAGAATGCGATGATCGAAGAATACCAATCGATCATGAAGAATGATTTCTGGGAGGTTGTTTTAAGACCGGAGAAGAAGTATGTCATGAACTAAAAGTGGATCTACAAGATCAAGCATGCTACAGATGGTAGCATCGACAAACACAAGGCAAGGTTTGTAGCATGAGGCTTCTCACAGAAAGAATGCATAGACTATGAAGAGACATTTGCATATGTGGCGAGGTACACTTCCATAAGGACCATACTTGCTTAGGAAGTAGTCATGAAATGAAAACTACACCAGATGGATGTCAAGACTATTAGGATTATTAATCCTCCCTTGACCATATTGTCTATAAGATTAATTTTTCCTAACTTAGGAACCTTAATTAATTAATTGGGTACACTAGTACAATTGGGTCCACTTGTCCTAATGGGGCCACATGTACCAGTCACTAGAGTGTGGGGAACACTACTAGAGGTTAACTAACACTTACTGCATGTGCATGCATCAGAATGGGTGCCTTCTAGACTAATCCCTACATTTTAGGAGCCATTGGGATTCCCAGCACCAACCTACTTCAGTTAGTTGGAGTTACTACTAGTTAGTCTCAGTTAGCCCCCAGTTACTTTCAGTTAGTTCACAAACAGTTAGCTAGTGCATGTCTTGCATGGATAATGCATAGATGCATGTGGAGTAGGTGCCTTTTCCCACCTACCACACTCAGTTTCACTGAGTTAACTAGTTTTCACTGATTGTTTGAGTTGTTGGACATTTGGGAGCTGATCTCGTGGATTCTGATATTGATTGAGAGACCATGAGTTAAAGATTCAGTTAGATACAGTCATATCCACTTGGCATATTCGAATTCATACCTTGTGCATTTGAATTCTTTCCTATGTAAACTATTGTAACACCGTAAACTATTGTACATGATCTAGGAACTAGGAATCAAAATCATCAAAAGTAATTAACAAATACTCATGAATTGGAAATAATCGGAACCAGAAATGGTTTCCTCTATGTATATTTAATAAACAATAATGGGTTACAATTCCAATGCTGAGCAATGGCTTAAATCCATGAAGAATTTGAATACCTAAGGAGACAATTCGAATTCAGTGAGTGAGTCTAGCTTAACTGACTCTCAACCATGCAATCTCACTCAGTTAACCACTTGACCAAAACCCTAATTGACTCACCAAACCCTAACTGAAGTCGGAGTGCAATAAATGACTGAATCTCAACTGAAGGAGATCAAACACATGTCATAGCAATCCAACCATCAAGTGCTAGTGCTGCATGAATCCAATGAACCCCGATGAGGTTAACTGAAGCTGAACTGACCATCAGAAGTTGGTGCAGGCACCTTGTTGAATCCAGATCATTAAATAATAATAAATAATCATTAAATAATATATTTAATGACTAGAGGCACCTTAACTGACTGTAACTGACTGGTTGAACTGATTGTAACCAACAGTTAGCAATTATGTGCATTAATGTCACACAGATCACCCCTGGAGTGCTCCAGTTATCCTCCTTGACCGTAGGAGAAGGCTAAGTTAGCCTCCTTGACTGTAGGTAGGCGTGGGTGTGACTAGATGATGGCAATTAATTCTCCACTAATGTCAATTAAACTTAGGATAGTGGTTTAATTAGGCCAATTTTACCAAAAGAGTGTGTATGATGGTAAATGTCTCCAACACCCCCCCTTAAGCTATACTCACGAAGAGTTAGAAAACATATATGCATAAAAATTCTAGGGCCCTGGAAACTAAGGCCATAGGTCACCTTGTACAATGTTGAAACTGAAACAATGCTCAAAACAAACTAAGCGAGGAAAAGAGGGAAAACCAAGTGGGAAACCCCCCCCCCTCAAGCTGAACACTGAAAATAGTCTGGATCACCCTGATGAACTCACCCCCAATAGTGAACGGAGGTAAGTGAACTTATTTTCTGAAAAGCTCTTGGTGAAGATGTCTGCAATCTGTTCATCAGTCGGGCAGTATTGCAAAATGATGGTCCTGTCATGCACTAGCTCCCTGATGTAGTGCATGTGAATCTCTACATGTTTGGTCCTCTGCCTAGTAACTGGATCCGTCAATATCTTAATAGCACTCTGGTTTTCACAAAAGAGGACAGTGGACAAATTACTACCAAGATCAAACTCTGAAAGAATGCCTTGCAACCAAACTGCTTGGATGCAAGCATTCACCGCTCCTCGATACTCGGCCTCTGCTGAAGATAGTGCTATGGAAGCCTTCTTTTTGCTTGACCAGAAAATAGGGCCACCACCAAACATGAATACATATCCAAAATTTGACTTCTGATTAATAGAATCACCTGCCCAATCGGAATCTGTGTATCCAACCAGCTCTAGCTCGGAGTCTGGAGCATAGTGAATGTCGTAGGTCCTGGTTCCCTGAATGTACTAGAGGATCCTCTTGGCTTCCTTCCAATGAATATCATGAGGCTACTGCATGTATCTTGATACAGCATTCACGGCATAACAAATATCAGGCCTATAATGTGTTAAGTACAACAAGCTACCAATCAGCTGTCGATAGCTAGTGCAGTCCATGGGAGGTGTGCTTTTTCCTTCTTCAAGGCTGATCCATGAAAGGAAAGGGAATGGTGTAGGCCTAAATTCAGCCATGTTAAAATTTACTAACAGGTCTGAAATGTATTTTGACTGAGTGACCATAATCCCATCATAATTTTGCTCGATTTCGAGCCCCAAAAATTGTTTTAGAAGCCCCAAATCACTCATTTCAAAGGCATTGTGGAGAGCAGTTTTGATGGCTGAAATGGAGGAAATTGTGCTACCTGTGATCAGTAAGTTATAAAAATATAAAACAATGATAATTATATTACCATCATGCTTCTGTAAATACACATTTGGATCTGATCTACATCTCTGAAAGTTTTGCGAGAGAAGGAAGGCATTCATCTTGGAATACCACTCTCTTGGGGCATGTTTTAACCCGTATAATGACTTCTTTAGCTTGCAAACCAAAGATGGATCAATGATGTAGCCCTCAGGATGCTTCATTTATATCTCCTCATGAAGATATCTATGTATAAATGCTGACTTAACATCCATGTGATGCACCTCCCAGTGCTTGGATGCGGAAATAGCCAAAACAAGGCGGATGGAGTCCATTTTGCAACCGGTGCAAAGGTCTCATGGTAGTCCACTCCTTGGACCTGAGAGAAACATTTTGATACCAGACTTGCCTTATATTTTCAGGTGCTTCCATCAGCAGCAACCTTTCTCTAAAACACCCACTTGCATTGAACCAATTTCCTTCCCGGAGGAAGAGGAACTAGCTCCCAAGTAGTGTTTTTCTAAAGAGAATTCATCTCTTCATCCATGGCAACTTGCCATCTCAGATCATTCCGAGCATGGTAGTAGGATTTTGGATCTGAACTAATCATCAAATATCAAGTTTTGGACAGCAAATTATCAGAACAAGAGAGTGCGATACCTGCTCTTTGGAAATCAGACCTGGTTCTCCTTGGATCATCCGGATTTCCAATGTTGTCTCCTGCGAAGGAGAGTGTCTTTTGGGCCCATGTAGGAAGATGATTTCGAACTTCAGGTTCTGATTCAGTATCTGATGATTTCTGCACACTGATATCAGAAATCAGAGGATCCAAATCAGGGTCATCACCCCCAATTTCATCATCCAAATATTCAGTGGAATAGGAAGGAATTTCAGCAGTTTTCTCTTTCACTAGTTCCACCTCCTGAAGAGGCTCATTGAACTTGACACTTCTCTCGATGATGATCTATTTGGTATTGATATCCAGCAGCTTGAATCCTTTAGATTCATTAGGATATCCAATAAACATACATTCTATGCTCTGCGGTTGCAAAGCCCTTCTTTTATCAAGCAGAATCCGGGCCCATGCAGTGGACCCAAACACCCGTAGGTTCGACACATCTGGCTTGTGTCCAAAGTATGCTTTGAAAGGAGTCTTTCCTTTCACTGATGAATGTGGCACCCTGTTCTAAATTTATGCTGCAGCATGCATGGCTTCAGCCCACAAATTTGCAGCAATATTCTTTGACTCCAACATACAGGTGGTCATCTCTTTGAGAGATCGGTTCTTCCTTTCCGCTACTCTGTTCTACTGGGGAGTGTAGGGAATTGAATGTTGGACCTGAATACCAATTTGGGAGCATATGTACAGAAAATCATTACTGACATATGCCCCTCCATTATCAGATCTCAAGATCTTGATCTTAATCCCAGAGGCATTTTCGATCAAAGCCTTCAATTCAGAAAAATTTTCACATACTTCTGATTTCTTTTTGAGAAAAAAAACCCATGTATACCTTGAAAAATAATCAATAAAGGTAAGGAGGTACCTTGATCCATTCATGGATGTGACAGGCATTGGACCACTGATATCAGAATGTATCAGCCCCAATATGCTTGTATCTCGGTTTGCCTTCCCTCGATCGAACTTGTGCTCGGGGTGTTTTCCAATCACACAACCCTTGCAGACTCCTGTGTTTTCCTTGATGACCGGAAGGCCTTCAACCATGGAGTTTTTCTGTAATTTCTGCAAATATTTGAAATTAAGATGGCCAAACCTTTCATCCCACATCCTACTAACCTCATTTCCATGAGTTAGCAGAGCGGTGGGCTTTGCATCCGCAACAAAGTGAGAGAACTCATAGGATTTTGCATGATGATTTGCATGGCCTTTTGCAATGAGTTTCCCGGATGCAATTTCTATTATCTCAACATCATTTGGGCTGAAAGAGACTCTATTAGGCATTCCTATATGTGTCATATGATAGACACTAAGGATATTTGCTGCTAGAGATGGTACATACAAAACATTAAAAAAAAAACCATTTCTAGATCTACAGTACCTTGTCCTTTGGTAATGATGGTGGAGTCATCTCCCAAGTGGATGGGGATGGATTTGCTGGTCTCCAAGGATGAAAAGGAGTCTTTTTCTGCCATCATATGATTCAAATATCCACTGTCAATCAACAGTGATTTGGACTTCGAAGTGCTTTCCATGAGGGCATGACCTTTCTCATGCTGTGGTTCCCGATCTTGGTGATCTCTCCTCTGAAAGCTCTCCGGAAGATTGATGTGATTCCTCTCAAGGAGAGAGGTTGCTTCATCAAGATTTTTCTTCATCCAAGCATGTTCAGGATGAAAACCCTTCCCGCAGTAAGAACACCTGACTTTTTCTTTCCCATTGTGCCCTTTTCCTTTGTTCTTCATTGAGCCGGAAGATTCATCATGCTTCTGAAATTG